>JACEGR010002821.1:0-118786 GCA_014170235.1 Listronotus bonariensis
TACCGGTATGAAAATCAAACCATCGACCATACACAAATCAAGCACTGAATCCCTTCCACCGACGTGCTATGTATTCACCTAAAATTTACCGCTGCAACAAATGCGCTGATTTCAGTTACAGGCTTCCTCCGGCCCACCGCTTCTGCCTTTCGTTGTATGACGATTCGAGCAACACACATCCCATCACGAATATTTACTATGCTTTTAATTCCCTATGGTCGGCCAGTTGGTTTCCACACTGGTATACAAAAATATTATAAATATGTATGAAAAATGGTTTTGAACATAGGCCCGGAAATGCACTGTTTTCAGTATACAGAGTGTTAAACTTTTTGAAAAAAAAAACGGTTTTTATTATTATGTTAACTATCCCTTAACCGATTTTGATCAAATTTGGCAGTAATATTTCTAGCAATAAGAAACCCATTAAAACCTAAATTAATAAATGTTATTAAGTTCAGTGCCGGCTCGAGCGGCACCTACACAAATATTTATACAACTTTTTTGTTTTTTAATATTTGTTGTGATTCTTGCCTAGATTTAAAAAAATCCGGTAAATTGCCTATTCTTGAACCACACAATAAACATAAAAAAATACTTTTAGAGATTATCTTTTAAAATATTTATTTACAGTTATGTAACAACACCAAAAAATGCCTAATTAAACAACATTAAAATCTAAACCAACTTTACTAAATAGAGTAATTTTAAAATTTTTCCTGTATTTTTTTGTTGGTATATATGGTATATGCAATGCAGTGGATTTTGTTTTTTCTTTAAAAGAGATTTATTTTTATTTTACTTATTTAGATAAAATATAAAACAATAAATTTAGTCTAGTTAGTGCTAAATATGTCCCTAAAGCTTCCGGTAAACAGCAAGCACTACGGGACAGCAGCGCAGCATCGACGCATTGTAACTAGAGATGAGCTTAAATGTGAATTTTCATTAACAGGTATACCTGTAGATGTGATTTTTATTAACAGTGATATTTACCTGTGAATGAAAATTTAAGTATTATCGGATAAAAGAATAACAACGACGCCGTTATTTCACAGAAGATAAAAGTGAAAATTTGTGTTATGTTGTCAGTGTGGGGTAAAATGAATTGGGGTGAAATTAATTTAAAAAGAAAAGCAAAAAATTGTTTTAATTACACGAAATCAAACGAGTAGCAAAATTACTTATTATACCTAGTATATTATAATATGTACATAATACGCTTAATAAAAAAAAGGTAAACATCGTATTAAGTATTTTAAATCAAAACAAAAGAAACAAGACTAACAATTTAATATAACAAAACTAAAATGTGACATAACCTGAAATAAATTAAAAATAATAATGTATCTACTATCTAAGTAATCAAAACAAAACATGTTTTAAACGGATTAAGCAGTTAATTATTTGCAACCTTATTGTTAATTTGAAAATTATGTGAAAAAGTGTCATTTACAGTTAAGCCTTATTCACACAATAGTTAATTCGATTAGTATGTGAAAAAGTGTCATTCACAGTTTAGCCCTTCACGTAACAGTTAAATGAGATAATTATATGAAAAAATATCATTTAAAGTTTAGCCATTCACAGGTAACTTTTAAACTGTTAACAGGTCGTGAATGTGAAATGTTATTCACATGTAGTGATTTTATGTTTAACTTTAATTGGAACAAGTTGTAATACATTGAATCCTTGCCTAGCAATCACGCGCGTTACGTCGAAGTCGCTCCCGCCTGGCGTGTTACTGACGTGTTTTCATATGACATTGAGGCGCTGATGTCCCGCTTACGTCGCGTCGTGCTCGCTGTTTACCGCAAGCTTTAAGTTGAATTTAAAGATTGACGTTTTGGTCACCGATGTCCATTTGACGTTTCGGTTTCTAATATGGAAACGGTGAACATAAAATATAAATTGACAAATGGAAAGTTGTTGTTTCATCTTCTAACTGAAAACGTCAAAAGGCAAACGGAAACAGAAACGTCAATCTATAAATTCAGCTTAAATACTACAAATATGACTACCAAATTTGATCAAAACCGGTTACGGGATATTTAAGATATTGATAAAAAACGCTTTTTTTTAAACTTTAACACCCCATATCTTAGAAACAATTCATTTCCGGACCTACGTTCATAACTACTTTTTTCATATATTTTTGTCTAGAATCGCCCCTTAAATATACAAACGGCGTTACCGAACACCCTATATGTAAGACTAAAAGAGAATATAAATTGAGCCAAATAAGAATCTCACTCTCTCAGATGATTTCTTGTATTTTTCTAAGTTAAAAAGTTCATATAAACATGTGTCTGAAGGCGATTTGTTTTCGATACGGGGGTTAAAGTTTTTAAAAAAGTCGGCATTTTTAAATATCTTAGAAAAGCTTCAACTGATTGGATGAAATTTGGTATACTCATTAGTTGTAATAAGGCTTTATTACCTAGATTAACAATTTTGGATCCAGTGGCGTCTCAGTGGGCACCACAGCAAATATTATTGAGAAACAAAGTACACAACTGACTTTTATATATTTTTTTCCGATTAACCAATAAAAAATGCAACTATTTAGTTTTCTGTATTTTCTTCCTATATGGCTTTGTTTTCGAGAAAAAAAATTGTAGCCACTTTAAGTTATACTAACAAGTAACTATAAACAGCATAAAATAAAATCCAAAATTAAAAAATAACCAATTTTAACCTTAGTCAATAGGGAAAATGACGATTTCTAAAGAAATACACCACTGCTTATTTATTTTAAGGCAAATAGTTGTTAATTTTGATTTTTTTACCATGTTGTCTATGGGTACTTTTTAGAAGAAAATAAAGTGGATTCAATTTTGTTTCGAAAAGAAGCTAGATAAATTGAAATTGAAAATTTAAGAAACCAAAAAGTTGCATTTTCAATTGTTGAATAAGAAAAATACAAATATTTTGTTAAAAGTCAGTGGCGTACTTTTTTCTCCATAATTTTGGCTGTGGTGTCCACTGAGACACCACTTGAACCAAGAACCTTAATCTAGGCCGAGCTTTACAGGCGCCTTATTACATTAAATAAGTGTACCAAATCAGTTTAAGCGTTTTTAAGATATTTAAAAAATACCGACTTTTCCTAAAAACTTTAACGCCCTGTATCTCGAAAACGAAGCGCCTCCGGACATATGTTTATATGAACTTTTTAATTGAAAAATTATAAGGAATCATCCTTGAAAATTAAAGTTATCAATTATGTAACACTATGTATGTGCGTCTGTATTTTAAACGTGAGATTTAATTTTGGTTTATCATCCCATTACACTTGAAAATCTTACGAAAAAATTGATAAACCTATTTAAAAGCATGACGTAGGTACAAAGATATGTCTGAAGTAATATCGAAATTTTTGTGTTGGCGCGAAAATGCTTTTTAATAATCAATTAAGAACATTGTGAGGTAAAAGCATGTCCTGAAAAATTACTTGTAGTATTTATTTTATAGGTTTATAATAAGTATACTTACCACAAATTTAAATGTTCTCGGTACTCAATACATAATAATCATCTGATAGTTCCTGAACCTGTGGTTTGGGCCAAATTGCTCCTTTTGTTGCAACATACTTAGGTCCTGGATTAACGATATAAGAGTTTACACAAATGGCATACAGCCATATTGTTAAAAATACCAACTTTTGCATTTTAGACCGATGAAGTAATCTAAAACACCTGTAGCAAACAGAGCAAATTATTTTTTTCACGAGTGTTATTGAAAGATAAAGAAAATCAATATACCTAAGTGGAATGCAGTGGCGGCGCAGAACGTCTAGAAAGTGGGAACAACTCCGATTTCGACAAAATTTGACATATGGGAGATAAAAGATTTTTTTCGGAAACGTTTTGTTCCTGGGATATCCATTATCAAAGTTAAAAAAATAAAACTAACTTCATTTTTTTATTTTTCTTTCTTTTGTACATAATTCTTGATTTTAAGCTAAAGTAGAACAGAATATCTGATTTTCACCTTTTAAAATCTCATTTCTTACGTATTTTAACACTTTATTTTTAATTAAAATACATAGCTTCACTTTTAATAGTAGCAAGATATGGTGGATGCGGTGCAGAACTGTGTATGCATGGCTTGCTGCGTTTTTAAAGGAAACCTTCGCAATTTATTTGATAAATGGTGTAAAATACATAAAAAACAGGGTTTTAAAAAGTAAAAATCAAATATTGTGTTCTACTTTAGCTTGAAATCAAGAATCGTGAAAGAAAAAATAAAGTAAAAATGAAGTTAGGGGAACGAAACGTTTCCAAAAAAATCTTTTGGATTCCTGATCAGCGCCCCAAAAACCACCTCATGCCAAATCTCATCAGAGTTGCTTCCAGTTTTTAAAAAACTACTACGTTTTTAGGTTGAGAATTTTCTAACGTACCTTTTAATGATTAAAAAACCTTGTGGTGTGTTCTTTTGGATATTTTATTTATTTTTTTAATTTATTTCTGGCTATGAGGAACGACGCTTTTTGCACCTAAAGCTAGTTCATACAGACGCGAAAAGCAAATTTCAAAACGCGAATTTCGTTCTCATTGGTCACGCAAATATTCGCGTTCGCACATACGTAGGGAAAAGAGGTTACTTGTCATATGGCATTCCAGAAACTATTTTTTTATTGTTATTCGTATGTCATTCTTTTAGCTGTTTGAAGTGGTATTTTTGTGTTTACTTCCTTAATTGTTTGTGTTTTTTGATTTGATTTTTTTTTAAATATATTTTTCCTTTTGTAAACCTTAAACCTTGGGCAGTCTACAGAATGTTTCAATAAAAAAATCATACATTTCGTTGTACTGTGTATAACCCAAAAGATAATAAATATCAACGATTGATCGAAAAACTCCAGAATTAACTAAATAAAGTAGAATTTTTGTTAATTTTTTATGATTTAAAATAGAAATGTTAAGTAGATGTAAGTTTATTACTTGACAACCGGTATATAATTTTCGAAATTGCATTTCTTAGGATTTTTAATTAGGGTTAAATAAAAGATTTTTGATTTTGAAACAACTTACGTGTAAATTTTCACAAGCACACTAGTTTTTAGTCATGTAAATAACAATATCTTTTGTAACCGATGAAAATTAAACATCTTAATTATTTTTCCTATTTGACCATAATAATTCATACCAATTTAAACGGGTATTATTCGTTTATGGAACATGCAAACTACAATACATTTTTTTAATAACAATGAAATATTAATATGACCATAAAATTTTACCGTAATATATTACACTAACATTCCAAAAGTTGTGGTAACATTTGAAAATTTTAAAATAATATACACAGGTCCACAAAATAAAAAAGTGGTCTGTGTTGGGTGCTTATTTAAGCCAACTTTCAAATGGTTCCAAGTCTAGAACGGCCGGGCTGATTTACAAAACAAAGACGCGTTTAGGAGAAAATCAGAGGACCTATAAAAGTATATGCTACATTAGCCCCCTTTCAATTTGAAAAAAAATGCTAGTGCTTCTTTGGCACTACCAAAGTTTAACCTCTAGTTTTGACTTCAGATTCATGTTTAGGGAGAAAAATACGTGCAAAGTATCTGTAATATGCTATAAAAGTAATTAAACATTAAAAGGGTTTAAAGAAATTTAAATTCCTTCATATTATTTTCTTAAAATATTTTTTTTCCTTTTAATAGCAGCTATTGGTATGAGCGCCTTGTTTTGTCTGCCCTACCGAAGGAATACTTTGTCGGCGATATACATCAGCAAAATAAACAGGTTTTAAAAAATGAACAATTGTTAGAAAAATATTAGAAAATACTTTGTAGTTTAAAACAAATTCATTTGTGTACAAGACATCAAAACAGTCTGAACAACTGAGTCTAGCCAGATGAAAAGAATTCTATTCTATTCTATTTTTTTCTTGGTCTTGGTCCCTTCAGGTCCAATCCACCACTCTCCCCCTTACGGACTATGCTTTCCAGGGCTTCGTCTGCGGAAAATCTGGATATTCGAGCTCGTAGCTCCCAGAAATTCCAAAAAGAAAACAAAAATAATTCTACCTACAATCGATGCAATGCATAAATTGTTGGCTGTCAAACTAAGACCTGCTACTGGTGTTACGTATAACCCAGAGTTTAGACTAAGGTGACCTAGGTTTAGACATAAGCAAGACCGGGGATAGCTTTTGTTAGGGACGTGACGGTGTGAGAATTACGATTTCGGTTGGCAGTTCTGTTCAAAGTTGGTAGCACTATCAGCTGATGACAGAGTCGTGCCTTGTCGAAGCTTTGTTTGGCAAAAACTGTGGAAATTTGCCATTTTCATTTTGGTTGTATATTTTGCAAGGATTTCCAGTTGTTAATGTTTTTGGTTAGTTTAGAGACTTCACATATTATTGGTTCGGACTCGTTTTATTTTAGAGATTTTGATAGTGTTTAGTCGAATAGTTTTCAGTCATTCGTGTTTTTATATACATATGATATTGATGAGTGTCCGCTAATTAATGGTAAACAGAAAAACCACAGATTTCTTATGCGAAAATACCCATTTAGGATTTAAACAAACATACCTATATCCAAAAGTTAATGATAAGGAAGATACGGGGTGTTAAAGGGATATAAATATTTTTTATTCATGCATTTCAATAATTTCTGATATGTTTTAAACATTTTAATAAAACTCGGTATCCAGGTGTTTTTAGCGATCAGCTATTTATATCTGAGCAGTTGTAATTATAGCTTATACGATGTTATTGAAGGTACATACTTTCGGGTGCACTGAACAACTAAAACGTGAATACCTTAAAAACGGTTGTCAAGACCGATTCTTACTAAGTATACCTTTTTTGTGCAGAAAGCATAGAGAAGCTTACTAGTTTACATACATACAGAGTAGTAACAAAAAATTGGGTAGTTTTAGAGAATTTTAAATAGTGTACCCATCGCCCTCTAGTCTACACACAAAAATTAATATTCGATCTGAAAAGCTAATGTTTAAAAACCCCGAGATACCGTTTTATTAAGATATTTAAAAAGGGGGAACAATTATCGAAATAAATTTACTTTTTCTTTTTACAATGATATCTATCCTTTTTATAAACTTTTGCATATTAGGTATGTTTGGTTAAATCTTAATATTTTGGCATAAGGAATCTGTGGTTTTTCTGTGTACCATTCAATAGCGGACACCTTGTATACAAAGTTTTTAAAATTGTTTTTGACTTACGGAACCATGGAAAATGTTTTGCTCTGCCAGGTACCTCATCGTCCTGTCGTCGCTTTGATAATTTTTAATTTTCAATATTTAAACCACATTTATGTTTTTGTTTTAGGTTATGCCTATTAAAATAATCCAATAAATTTTGTTTACAACATACAGTTCTTTTTTGTTTTCTCCTTAATTCTACGCCACTGATCTGCCTAAAATCAAACATGGCCGAAAATGGCCCGACTTGACGTCACAGCCGCGCTAGCCAATATGGCGAATGTCGTGACCTTATCTCATCAATCGACTTTGGTATAACCTTCACTTTCACTACTGACAGTTCCCATGGCACGCCCATTTATTTCCCGACATTTGAAAATGCCTCGTGTTCACCACCAAACAGGATACCATCAGCTTATAGGAATCTTCGCTTACAGCGCTTAGATCCAGAAGAAAGATGCCGTCAATTTAGCGTGAATCTTTCCTTGATCCCCGAAGGTAAAAACGTCCGTACGACACCTCTAATCGCCACTACGGGAAGAACTTTGTAGTCCTCTACGCACGTCCGCACTATCCGGAGGTCAAACAAAGAGCCAGATGAAAAGAATGCGGAAAAAAACTAAATTTACTTTTAAGATGTTGCCACTTTTTCATCCTAATGCTGTGAACCTATTTTATATTCTTTTAAATATAATATGTCATATTTTATAAAGTACTCTTTTTACCTTGGTATTGAATTATTTTTAATTCCCTAAAGAGATTTTATTTTATTGCTCTATTTTCTTAGAGGAACCGAATATACTATACTTTAATATTCATATCGCCCCTAAAATATTTTTACATTCCTAATTTCCGACAACAATGCCGCTCTACCAAGACATGCACTCAAATAATGTTTACTGATTCGTTGCCGTTTGAACGAGCCTTCAAAGAGGTGGAGCATCGCATCAACATAGACGGGGAATGGTTTGGAATCTGTTGTACCATAAAGTAACATACCTACGGATAAGAGAAACCATGGCATGCTAAAATTTTCGTACCGCTTTGCGGCAGGCTTGTCATTGTTGCCGGTTACACTTTAAATGCGTCGGTCGAAGCCTCGCCTCGTGTAACACTCAGCGGGGGGAGACACGTAAGCTGACAAAGAATGACTAACTGGCGGTATTTCAACGAAAAACGAATAAAATTACATTGGGAGTTTCTCGCATGACCTGTCCTTAAATCGGCTATTCCATGATAACTCTTATAATTTCCTTACTCTATGATTGTACTTACCATACTTACCCGAGTTTTTAAATATTTGTTTCTTAATAGCAGTTTTTAGTTTGTGTAATTCAGTATTTTGATTTTGTATCGCATTCAAAAATTATTAAGTTAAGTATGTATGTAACTGAATAATAAATTAAATAAATGAAATCCGTTTTCCTTTCAAGCTTAAAGTTGGGTTTCACGATTTGTGCAAATAAATTGAGTATGTAAACGAAAATCGTTTACTTGCGCAACAAGGTTTGGCTTGAATAAAATCTGAATGGTCAGATAATTTGCATGTGGTTGGTGCAAATGCATGAACGTGTAAATGACATACAAATTTAAGACATGCGTAGTGAGTAAATAATAGTTGGTTGTACATTTAATTTACTGGCATTGCCAACACTCTTTAATGGCAAGGCATTGGCAAAAAGGTATCAAAAAGACGCGAAAGTGGGCAATTGGCCGTTATTAGGCCACGTGTTGCAGATAAAGTGATGGCATCCGTCATTAATAAGTTATTGGCAAAAAAATGCGTTTAAGATGATGGCATCCATCATTAATAAGTTATTGGCAAAAAGATAACAAAAAGACACGAAAGTGGGCAAATGCAGATACTCCCAAGCAGCAAGCTGACGTCTTATTGACGAAAATTGTCGCATATACTTTTTTTAAAAGCTAAAATGATGCGATATTTTATTTGAAAATTAAAATAGGAAAAAACTCCTTACTGCATGCAATTTCCTTGCAATGCAAAGTACCATCTCTCGGAACACTGTCCAACTTGGAGATGCAGATTTTACACTAGCCGAAGATATTTCTTTCAAAGCTAAGTGAGATCACCTACCGCAGACCGCTCTCGAATTATTTTTTGTCTAATGGGTACGGTTTAGACGATAAAAAGCGAAGATATTGCAGAAACGTAGTAGTTTATTGTCCATTACGCCATCTATCGGTATGTCAAAAAAACTATTAAATATATATAATATTTTTTATTAACACGTCTTTAAAACTTTAATAAAGTTTTAAACAAAATGTTTACAGCTCCTAACAGTCTACTTGAATATCTTGCCTTCTCGACTAGCCATCACCAATTAATCACACAACACACACTTATTAGGTAATGAATACATTTAATTATGTCTATTAAAAAACTCTTTTCTTTAAAAAAGAAACTAAAAAGCTAGAAAACCACGTAGAAAACAAATGCACAAAGCGGTCACCTTCGGTCGAAATTAACGTAGCTAATTTTACCATCATTTTATTTTTATTCGCTCCAAAATACATAATAAACATTTTGTTTGACCTAATTTTTATTTGCATGATTTTTAACAATAAAATGTTATGAAAAGGCCATTTCCTTTAAATTATGTAAAAAAACATAAAATAATGTTGTTTAGCTGCCATTATAAATAAAACAGATCAAAAAAATTGCTTTAATGTTAGTTAAATACCAATGTTAATAATATGGTTTAAAAAGTATGAATATGCGTTGAAGGTTTGCCTTCAAAAATCCAATATTTATTTGCCTGCAACAAAAACGCGTGCTTTATTTAATCAGGATTGGTATGCCGCCATTTTTGTATGCTTGCCGGCAATTCGCCTGCATGTAAAATTTATTGGCAATTAAGTGTTTATTTAGGGTTGACTTTTAATGCGTATAAGATGTTGGCATAATATTGCCACCAATTGCCAATGCTTTACCATCAATGCCAATATGAAAAATGTACATTGCCGGCAAATAGTGTTTGCATGAGCGTGAAAATCCAGTACGTAGACATTCCTTGTTGGTTATAAAAACGATTTCTACCGCCAGCCAAAATTATGAAAAAAATCCCTTTTAAAAGACCGAATTATCCATGGCCAATTCAGTGAAATAATTGCCAATATCTCTAGAGTTTGCGATGAGCAAGAAACAAATAATACTTTAAAACTGTCTCTAAAAAAGAACACTTGATCGCGGAAAAAATTCTTCGTTAGTACAAGATTTTTTTTATTTTGCCATTATTTTGTAAGATTGTTTTATTTATTTTATATATATATATATATATATATATATATATATATATATATATATATATATATATATATATATATATATTAAGGTACTTCATTTGAAACGAATATTTTTGTTTTCCGCTGACACATGAAAATTCGGTTCTTCACATCGAAAAGAAAATTCCCTGAAAATTTGAGCCCTTAATTTTAACTTTAAGAACTTCCTCTCTATCTTCGATTGTTTCCCATTTACATAACATGGAAATCATTGTTTTTTTTTGTTTTTTTTCATAGTTCACTTCGGTTTTATGATTTTTCGTTGCGATTGGTCACAATCTGTAGTATATTAGAGACTTTTAAAAGTGTCTAAAAACGTTTTTCTGTGGCTTGAACTGTCTCTTCAGCATCGTTCTCGAAAACCAAATTTTTACAAAAATTGTTACATTTTCTTTATTATCGGGGTAAGGGCTAAACTGACAGAAAAAAGTTAAATAAAAATTTATAGGAAATTTAATTTTCCACAAAAATGCCTCTTTTTATATTTTGCCAAAGTGCTCAGTTTACTAGATAAATTCAGGTGAACGTATTAAAAATTAAAAATTATTTTAATTTTAAGTTCTGTTGTATTATATCTTAAGATTACCTAATAATCGAAGAAGTTTATAATTATTTTCGATATAATTGACTTTATAAAATAATTATTTAATTTTTCCAAACAAAAAAAAATAGATCTTACGGTCAATAGATAAACAATACAGTAAATGATCCATATTTAAATTTATATATGTATTTAATATATATATTAATTTATGTTTCAAAACGGTATAACCTATTTTAGCTAAATCGGTGTTGGGCCGTCTATATCCCCTCTTAGTCCGAAGGAGTGAGAGATTATAAATATCGTAAAAAAATCAATAGTATTTAATTGTGTAATATGTAACATACTTAGTATAGTTTTGCTTAGTTTAAAAGGTTGTAAAAATGTGTTTGTTTTTTTTCTGTTTATTTAAATAAGCGCAAGCAAAAGCTTTGTATAGTCAGTTTAATTTTGATCACTTGACTATATTCGCTTAAACAGCAAAGCAATCACTGAAGTAAAAACAAAAGAAATACTATAGTAACATTTCGTTTCCGTTACCATAGTTACGTACCATTATTAAGCTGATTGTAAATAAAAAGGTGTAAAACAACGAATTGTCTTTTTTTTGTACGGGGTGTTTCTAAATGGTATGTAAATTGAAAGAACACATTTTCAGTATGTTTTTTTAACTAAATCGGTGGACAAACATCAGGACCGTCTATATATTTCTTGTTTAGTTTATTTCACTTTTAGTTTATTACCGCGAAGGTGAAATGTGTGTAAGTAGAACGTCCAATGTAAGTAACAAAGCGTCTGAGATTAGGATAATTTCAATCAGAGCTTACTTCATGATTTCCCGCGGTAAATTATGAAAGCTTTTGTAAGGTAAACAGTGCCGTATTAATTTTTTTCTAGAAAAATAATTGTATATATGTTTTTAGACACTTTTAAAAAGTCTCTAATATACTACAGATTGTGACCAATCGCAACGAAAAATCATAAAACCGAAGTGAACTATGAAAAAAAAACAAAAAAAAACAATGAGTTCCATGTTATGTATCGAAGATAGAGAGGAAGTTCTTAAAGTTAAAATTAAGGGCTCAAATTTTCAGGGAATTTTCTTTTCGATGTGAAGAACCGAATTTTCATGTGTCAGCGGAAAACAAAAAATATTCACTGATGCTATTAATTATATTACTGAGATACCATTCTCATTACAATTAAAAATATTTAGATCTTGGCAATTTCTACTACATTTTTAAAAATAAATAATTGCTTACATATTTTTTATTATATATAAACTGTTTGGTAATCATTTATTTGCATCGCCTCTGTCAATCAGATTCTGATTGATTCGATAATGCAGAATTATTATTTCCCCTGCCTTCTTGCGTCGTCTGGCTCGTTTCACTGGGCTAACTTACGTAATATATTAAATTTTTAGGAATGTAAAATTGTTTTTCTATATAAATATAAACAGGGTTCATTAATGACTAAAAAGACAGGGTATGATTTTCTAGCTTATTTTAGGAAGAAAAGTTTATATGAACATCTGTCCTAAACGTCTTAACTTTTGTGATACAGGGTGTTAAAATTTTCAAAAAAACAAAAAATTTCAAAACTTTTATTACAGTAAAAACTGTTATACAGGACCCTATTTAAATAAGTATTTATTATTTTTGTTACATATTTGCTAAATAAGAATTAAAAAACCTAATTTTTAAAAGAAAAAGTACGGCCCACCGTTGCAAAGTCGTCCCGCTAACGCTTGCCGCTGATGCTCAACGCTCGTTTATCGTGACGGAGACCTTAGGCCTCGGGCACGATAACCAGCGCCAGCGTCGAGCGGCTGATTAAAAAAACAACTTCTTTTATTCTTAGATTAAAGACAGCGCTCCCACATTTCCCGCTCAACGCTGGCCTTATTAGTTTTTTTAATTTAAACAGAATGCTACATTGGACCCATGGTTGCCGCGCCAAAGGCGGAGAGGGTGAAACAGGATGCATTTGCAGCCCCCTAGCATTTAAACACAGTATAAAGTAGTAGTGTAAAAGTAGTTTTCTTTGGGTTAAGGTGTATATTTCTTGGCTCCTCAAAATTTTTTAGTAGATAACCCCCTGAAAGTCATCCTGCCGGCGACCATGCTTTTATTATTTTTGATTAGCAGATTGCAGGAGTTTTTTTGTTGTGGAAATATTGATGTCAACGAAATATGTTTCCTCCACCTCTTGAGTTGGTTTGTTCAAACCAAATTTTTCTTTGAACATGAAGTGCATGAAAATCATCCGTTTATTAGCGACTTGCTAATATTTGGTGCAAGTAGAATATCTTTTTAAACCACGAAAACTACATTCGCAAACGGTATCGGGAATGTGTTCGTCTTTAAACATTAGTGTTATCGACTCAAATTTTCCAGTTTTGAGCTACTACCACTGCGTCACGGTCAAACGGCGGACGGAGGGTACGGGGTGCCGGTGTTGTATTTTGTCACGGCTTTTAAGTGCGCATGTTCGTCCACCCATTCATCGTTCGCTGCAGCGTCGGGCGTAAAATCCGAAAAAAAAGCTTCTTACCCTGCGGATCTAAATGTGAGGCTACCTATGGCTGCCTCTTTAGCCAATTTTGGTTAGTTTTTTCATGGTCCTATTTGTATTTATCGAGGAGGTATTGGATGGTTTTAATAAAATTAACACTGCATTTCCATATCGACCGCACGCGAAAGCATCAAATAGCGTAAAGAAGGGGTTGCGCGAGGGAACTCATTGTGCGACCACTAGTGGTGACGCGGCGATCGAGAAAAAGTATCCGTGCGCATTGTTTATTTTGTGTTTAAAAAGTTAAATAATTGCAAGCCGGAAAATTTTATCTGTGATAGTTAAATGTATTCCGTTCTCAATCAGGTAAGTGTTAATCTTAAGTAAATTTATTGCAGTTTTATTATGTGTAAAGATTTTGGATATAATTCTAACCGGATTTTTAATAAATTCACTTTTCCTTTAAAGTTTCAGGTTGGGGTTAGTTGAGCTACAGTTGCCCACACGGTTTTAAGTATAAAATGTTTTTTTATTATTTCTTAGTATACGGACTTATAACAGTAAGACTACTAGAGTCTCCTCAAGATTTAAAAGAAGCTGCAACCCAAACTTTGTACAAGCAACAAAGAAAACGAGCTGACCTATCTAACTTATAAATTTTCTCTGGAAATAGTTCGACCATACCCAAAGGCTGGTCCAAGAAAAGCCAAATCAAACAGAAGATAAAGAAAAGCTGCAATTTTCACAAATACAGAAGGCATTACAAGAGAAGCAAAATAAAACTGCTAAAAAACTTTTAAAAACGAAGATGAGTCAATGGAAATTTAAAATTTTTAAATAAAATTTTCTAACAAAAACATTTTTAAATAAAAATATAGAAAAACGTTATAATTTTAAAAATTTAAATAAAATTTACAAACTAAAATTTAAAAAAAAATTGGTAAGGCATTTCTTTCTAGATATTAAATCCAATAGTTAAGCTAAGCTAGGTACGTTGCTGTTTTATTAATGATAATTGTTGTTTTGACTCTATAAGATTATAAATATAAACAGTAAATTGTTAAAATGTATTTTTTTTGTAAACGTTTCTAACATTCAAGCCATGATTTGACTATACTTTCTAAGTGCTCCACTAGCCCCATACCCTTGCTCAACTTACCTCACCTATGGGGTACGTTGGGCATATGACTATCTACAATAAAATAGATGTAGCTCCTAAATTCGACTTATTAGAAAGAAATTACTATGGACACTATTGCTAAGGGATAAATTGCTAATCCATCAGTATGCATTATGAGCCCCTAAGACTTATTTTGAGGAGCTATAAATGATGAAGTGAAAAATTGCTCAACTAGCCCCGCCCTACCCTTACTTAAACGCTTAAATATCTTTAAAACCGATAAACCTGTATTTAAAAAAATGGTATTTGGCGGTTCTCTGAGCATGCAGAATTGAACAGTACCTAATAACGGCAATATTGCCAGATTTATAAATTTTTTGATACACGTAATATAAGAGCTATTTTAAAAGTAATACCGAGTTTATTTTATTTGCAGTGAAGTAGGTGTGTCAAAACCGGCGTCGGTGACATTTTTTCATTTGAGATGTTAGAGTCCCACCCTACCTAATGTTTCATAAAATTTCGAGACGTCATATTTTTAATTTAATTAAAAATACATATCTTTAAAGATAGAATTAGGTCCCTAAAATTGTTCTTTTTTTTAATATCTTGAAGAACAAATTAAGATAACTTCACGAAATTAAAATCATAATTATATTTATCGAAGACTCTATCAGACTCTATTTAGCTTTTTCTTAAGCTATTTGAAAAAAAATATCAGGGTGCATTTCACCCCTTAAATATGTTTAATGGGCGTTAAAAAAATTTGTGCTCGTATTTTTTTATGTACTACAACTTATTGCAGTTTTCATTAAAATCGGAGAGGGACACCTGGGATGTCTTGTTAGACATTTGGCAACAATGGCAAAATCTTCCTTAATTTCACATGTCCAAAACCCCCAGGTACAGAATTAATATTTTTTTATGACGGGAAAAAAATTAGACATTTTATCTCGGTTGACAGGTACTAAAGTGTGACTTTTTATACAATTACTTTTTTTCCGTGCGAAAAAAAGTGAGTAGTTTTATTCCCTGACAAACATAAGTCCATTTCAAATATTGATCTTGGGTTAACCTGATCCATGAAACCCGTTTGAAGCAATATTTGAAAAATGCCTTTACCATGTAATTTTAACTAGATATTTAATTTAAAAATATACTTTTATATATATAGGGTTTTCCATTTTCGGCGCTCTATCTTTGAATGAAAAATAAAACAAATTATGAAAATTATATTGCAATGGCTGTATTTTTTATTTTAAAGCATATTTGATGACATTAACTTTTAAAATTATATCGGCCAAATGATTGCCGTGGTCATTCGAATACTAAAGATCCAATTTTCAATGACATTCTGACACAAATTAGGCCCAATCTCACCAATGGTGCGAGTTATGTTGGCCTTTAGGGCGGCAATCGTTTGTGGTTTGTCCGCATATACTCGAGATTTGATGTAGGCCTACAAGAAGAAATCCAACGGAGTTAAATCGCAGGACCTAGGTGGGAATACCATAAATTAAACGCAGTTACGGAACGTTTTGCGAACCGACACACTGATTTTGCTAATAAGTTATAATAATTTCCACGCGTTGTTTAATCGTGTAACGTTCCAAAGTAAAATGTCACTACTGACTAAATACTTCGCCGAAATTTAACGGCTGTATATAAAATTGAAGAAACTTAACATTTCCTTTATATCCAAAGTACAGGGTATTCCATTTAAGAGGAAAAGTGGCATATTTTTTTACTTTTCACATATTTTTTAATAAATTCAAGATAGTCAATCGATGTATTTTAGCTCGGGGAATTAAAAAAACAATTAGGAAGAAAAAAGAATTACGCCATCAATGTTGCATTTTTTTAATGGAACATCATATTTATATTTATATTTTTGAATTCTTTGCTCAATTCTAAATATTTTTTAATAAAGGTGCTATAATTCTGTCTTTAACTGTTTTTGGATTATCGACGCTTAAAGAGTAATATTTTCGGAAAATATTATTTAAATAAATAAACCAATACACAATAAAGGTAATACAGGTGATTACCTAATACTTCAAAGTCATTAAAATTTTTACCTATTGGTGGATTTTAATACTAGTTTTTTAAAATTCGTTAGATGAAAAACTATAGATAGTAACTCCATATTACAAGTGTGGAGGAAATGCTAGTGAAGTAAAAGAAGATAGATTATTAATTTTTAAAGAAACAAAAAAATGACTTTGAAGTATCAGGTAATCACCTGCATTATCTGTATTTTATATTGAGATATTTAATTAAATAAGCCAAAATGTAACCTTTTAAGCGTCAATAACTCAAAAACAGTAAAAGATAAACCTGTAGTACCCTATTATAAAAACACTTAAAATTGATCATATAATTTAAAAATGATAATAATAAATATGGTGTTCCATTTAAGAAATACAACATTTATGGCGTAAGTCTTTTGTTTTTATGCAATTGTTTTTTTAATACAATATTTAAATTTTCCAATTCAAGAGTAAAAAATATGGCATTTTTCCTCTTAAATGGAATACCCTGCACAATCAAGACATTTTTTAAACTTTATAGTATTTAAAATTACTACTTAATTATTACTTTTAGTTCTTACTTATTAATTTAATTCCGTCAAGTCAAAAATTACATTGACAGATGTTTAATAAATTCTTTATAGGTTTTCATAGTAATGCAATGACTAATTGTTGTTTCAAATACAACAGCCGACTAGTTTACATCATTTTCTTAATTTTTTCCCGTCACACTGACGTCACATTTTAGCTCTCGGTTTATTGTTTCCGTTTCCTTCGCGTCGGGAGACTATACAACCTCGAGCTGAAATCTAGAACTGTTTTTCCTTGTATAATAAATAACTGTTTTTTGCGAAAAGCTCTTTAAGTATTTTTATTTAAAACAAAGTACGTAAATGTTAATACGATTCAGATATCACTTACCAAAAATATTAGTCACCTTGCTTTTTACACTTTTTAACTTACACTAGGTCTATCTGGTTTGACTTAAACCACATATTTTATTTATTTTTCGATTACCTTATCAACGGTAATCTTGAAAAAGGACTATTTATTCTTGTTTATCAAAATATAATAAATATTAACGGTATACGGCCTAAGCACAAATCAGTTAAAGGTGGAAAATCGAATTAAGGTAGTACCATCTCAAGTGTGTAAATTGTTAAATATGCATTTTTAAACACCTAACTAGTTAGGGTGTGTTTATGTCGGAGCGACGAGGAACGAGGTTGGCAGCGCGGCTCAAAAAATCACCTTATGGTACAGTAACATAAGGATGCTTAGGCCGAGCCGCGTTGCTAACCTCGCTTAAAACAGCTCCGACATAAACACAGCCTTAGTTACTTATTTAATTTCTGCAGAATAAATTAAATCATAACTCAGGAATTTTATATTTAAATTACAAATTTAAATATCAGTGGAGAGTACAAGGACATTTTTTATTTATGTGTGGGTTTGCAGACTTTAAAATATACTTGGTTAGTAAAAAACAGTGCCACACCTAGTTATCTTTAGACCTGCAAAATTGAATTGTTATGTTTTCGTGTTTTGTGTTCGTAATCTTATAGTATAGGAGGAAGCAACGTTTTCGAAAAAGAATTTTAAGAATTTTAGGTCAGCTGATGTTTTTATATGTTGTTCTCCTTCCTCTTCTGGATAAGACCCTCGGCTGTCTGGCTGGCGGTAGTGGTTGCCTTTATTAGATCGCATCATACCTCTACAGGTAATAATCCAAGGTTTTAAAAACATTTAAGGAAACCTTTCTCAATTTCTTGTCTTTAGATAGGTTTACCAAAAATATATTTTTAATGGCCAGACACTTTTATTAATCCTAATTATATAGTCCTCCCCTTCTAACTTCAGAACCGTTCGTTATATTTTGATGAAACTTAAAACGATACTATATGACCAAGGTCTGCATTTTTTGACATATCAGTCACAGATCTAAATGGCAAGGTGACAGCTGTAAATGTCAAGGTCACAGCTGGGCGCCAACGCAACCACTACCGCCAGCCAGACAGCCAAGGATCTACCTGAAAGAGATATCAAAAAATCAGCCAACCTAAAATTCTTGTTTTCCCGACGTTGCTACCTACCGGACTATTATTATTGCATTAAATAAAATCATAAACGAAAAGTTTAAACTTTGCATACAACAATCCTCACATTAGAAAATCTAATTGGTTCTTAGAGCAACAACAATAAACGTCAAAATTGACAAATACCTTTTGACGTTGAGAAATATTAGAATTAAATTAAATAATATATGTTTTTATAGTTGTTTTCTCACCAACTTACTTCAAAGAATAAAACACTCTTCAAAAAAACCAAACCGACTTCAGAAAAAAAATAAAACTTACTAAAGTTAAAAAATAATAAATTAAAAAATATCGTATTAAAGTATAAAATGCTTCTGCTTGTTTAGTTTTTAACATTTGGTAACTTTTTAACTTTAAATTTTGGCACATATGTTATTATCCAACTATATATATATTTTTTTAAATTATTCTTTTTAATTATCTTTTTTATTGAGTTAGAGAAGAAGCTTTTAATTCTGAATTTTGTAAAGACATTTCTAATTATAAAAATAGCTAAAATTTAATGGAAACTTTGACACGCTATATCTCGTCAACAATCAAGTTTTAGACTTAGGTAAATTGCATTTAATGGTCATGTGTGAATATTGTGCAGTCAAACTTTTTAAAAGGATACTCTCATACTCAAAAAGGATCTTTAAGGAGTGCCACCAAGGCAAGATGTCTTAAAGGAACGATAAATTAACAATTATAGGTACTAAAATGGATTAAACCACCAAATTTAATCGATTATTGATTTAGAAAATAACCTGAACAGCGGGAACAAAGCATTTTTTGATACTTTCTTTTGAAACTTTAGCCATTAAAATTTCCATTTGGGCTGTAACCGCTGGTAAGTAAAATTTACTTTTATTGGCTGACGTTAAAGTGTTTTAATATTTTTTTTTTACTTTTTATGAAAGCTCTAGTAAATGCCTATTTACCAATGAAATTTTTATTCAACTAAATAAATACTAAACAATAAACAAGCAAAAATAGATAAAATTGAAAAGGTTTTTAAGTCCAAATTTTGTAATTTAATCGCAATTTCCAGGTCCATTTGGTGGTTGTGCACCAATTCCTCGTCTGTTCATCCTGCAAGTATGCTCTTCTAATCTTCGAGATGGTTCATCCAGATTAAAATCAGGGTTGCGTGCAGACCAAAGCTTTTCTGCGGTGGCAGATGCTCTGGGCCAAACCCGCGAAATAATGTTGTATTCATTTACCACCTCACCCCCACATACAAGCTTCACCTACAAAAATATATTTTAATTTACTACGATGTAATGTTGATATTTTCGACTTTTTAAAAGTTTGAAAGTGTTACTTTTTTTTACTTAATTTTATCTCGCAAAGTTAACTTTCTCGTAAAATACCGTAAAAGTAACCGTATCAACCGTCGCAATAATTCAAAAATTTACTTGACATCTCTGTCACACCTATACGAGCGATAAATGTCTAATGGTGCAATTATTGGACAAATTTAAAATAATTCTGTTAGGTTGACACAATGACATGTTTGATTTAAGCCCAGTTTTACAATTATAAGTTCAATTTAGGATCAGTTGAACTCAACTGGTGGTTGAACCTACGCATTTATATATTGCTGTCACTTTTGTCATTTACTTTACAGCAATATATTTTAAATGGGCAGGTTCAACCACAAGTTGAGTTCAACTGATTCTAAACTAAACGCAATTGTAAAACTGGGAATTAAAATTCAAAACAAAAACCATAATAATAATAAGAATAATAATTATGGCTGTAAATAAACTTCTATAGGGTCATTCCATTATCGCTGGGTGCAACATTTAGACACATGTATTAGTTTCATGTAATTAAATAAAAAATATTTTAAATAAAATAAATCTTTAAATGTTCACATTTTAATATTTTTACTCTATATTTGTTCCACTTTATTTTGGAATAATATTTTAAAAGCCAGGAGGAAGGTTTAAATTGCCATCGCGGGTGCTACTAATTTGTCCCTACCTTCTCAGACTATGGACAAAAAATGCATAAATCTGTTAATTGTGGTGCATTATTTATGTTATGCCTAAATATTTTCTAAGGTATTTAAGTAACAATGTACATAAAATAAAAACTCTAAACAAAACAAAAATAAATAACGAGCTATGCATATTTAAGTTAATCGCGGGTGCAACCAGTCTAATTTACGTGAAAATAAACATCAATTTTATTTATGTATATAGGAATAAAATGAGAGATCAAATCGTATTTGTTACTCACTGGTATACTTTTGTGGTATACGTCAATTTTCGTCGAAAATTCAAATCTTAGCCACACCTTTTTTGTTCCAGTGTGTCAGGAATTTTATATTTTCAAACGTGCCAAAAAAGTATGTAAATATAAAATAAAATAAAATAAAAATAAATTAATTATTATTTCGACTTTCTTTTTGCACATATAACAAAAAAAAGTTTGTTAGCGTGATTTAAAAGTTAATGTCGGGGATCGTCTATAGCGGAATCGCCCTAGACCAACCTCGGTGAAAACTTTTTAATTGTATCTGTTTCTCTTGACAGTAATAAAAAACTTTACACCTTGGTTTGTAATGTACTGTATGTAATATAATATTTACTATCTTTAGCAAAATGGTGTTTTTAAATGATCTATTTCATATGAGTAATAATACTTTCTGTATATACACAATGTCCCATTATGGTTACAATTGTATTTATATTTTTGTATATATTGTATCTCATTTTTTAGTGATACGTACATGCTATTTATTTTTGTAAAATAAAAAAGATGCTACAAACAAAATTGTCACAGCCCCTTTAGTTTTCAAGCAAGCAAGCTAAAGGGAGATATTGTAACTCAATTGACTGACACACTTATCAATAACGTAAATTTAGTTGTTATTCACAACTTTTTCTTAGACCAAATAGGTATGAGAATTAAAATAGGCGCTGCTAAAACTACTTAAATAAAAGTGATATACTTTCAGTAATTTAAATAATTTTTTCACAAAATATTGTTGTTTTAATAAATAGTTTTTATTTATTTTTAAATATTCAGGCATCACAAAATTATAATTAATGACAAAATGTTTAACATTAAAAATTTTAAAAATATTTTTTTTCGTTATACAGTGTCTACTTAAGTTCGCACCATATGGAAAACTTTTTATTATTAATTTTACGAAAAAAAGTAATGCTTTATAAACAGTTCAGCATGGTCTAAAACCCGAAATGAAATTATATAAAAGATATTATTTTTTTCAGTAGGATAGGAGGTATCTCAAAAAATATAAATTTTGCTCAAGAGGAAAGTACTTTTATTATTTACCATTTCAAAAACTTTTATAAAGAAAAATATCGGTCCTTTTCTCTTTAACAAAATTCATATTTTCTTAAATACCACGTACACGACTAAAAAAAATATTATGTGATAATTGTATTTTAGGTTTTAGAACATAAATTTATAAATTTTTGTAAAGAAATATTTTTTTATATAATCAATATTAAAAAAGTTTCCCATATTGTGCCAACTTAAGTATACACGCTGTATAACATTAGAAGATATAAAAAAGTAGTTACCTCCAAGTACCAGCTTCTGTTGTTCGGGAGTACCGTTAAACTCGCTTGGATCACAAAAGTAAAAATTAGACCAGTCTCCTCCCGAATTGAGGCCATCAAGATACCAACAAGTTGAAAGAAGTCCATATTTTCCTGATGCTGTTACCTAAAATATGAACTTTTTGTGACTGCTTGCCTAATATATTAAGTAAAGTTTTACAAATGTATTTAATTATTTATTCCCAAAATGTCAAAATTACTACTGTTTTAATATTTTAAGATTACAAGTATTTTTAGGTACCTATAGTTTTGGATATTACGGTTTCACACTTTTCTCTAAAAACAGTCAAGTCACAAAATGAACTTGTTCAGCCCTCGCAAGATTATTACGTATTTGCAGAAATCTATGCCCTAAAAGAGCTTGTTTGGGTTCTTACTAACTCTAGAATTAAAGACAATGAGATAGATAAACTAAAAAGATATGGGTCATCTAGAGTGTTAACGTTGGAATCAGCCCTCGGACTGTAAAAGGTTATAAAAACCCTTAGCATTCTTGATTCCATTCAAAGAAGAGCTGATTTGTCTCATTAATGATCCTTCACTGACAGAAAGGCTTTCCTCTCTTGTCCATCGTCGAGCTGTGTGGGATTTATCGCTTTTTAACACGCTTTTATTAATTTATAATTCCTCTAATCACGGTTCCCAACTAGAGAAACTTCGTGGTGCCGCACGTATGCATTAGTAATTAGGCCTTTAGCCTTCGTGGATTGTCCAAAGATAAAAAAAACTGGTTAGAGGAATGTGGAGGAAAAACTAGTCAGCCTTTTTAAGAAAGTTAGAGCTAAGATCCTCCCTCTAGGGAGCACTCAGTTACATTAGGGGTAGGAGTAGAACTGACCGGCCACTGTCATCTAAGGAAATACTTGCAGAAACAGGCTCTAAACCGTAAGCCAGATTCAAAATTTTGTCATTTATTTCCTCTTAGTCTATAACTCGTAAAATGCTTCGAGAGGGTTGTACATGAATCTTATGAGTTTATGCTGGTTTGGAAACTTTTTGTTTGGGCACCTAATAAAATTTTACCTGATCTGAACCTTTTTTTCTGGTTTGGTCACCTAGACAAAAATGAAAAATTATTTCTTTCTGTTTGATACCCTAAAGGTGGAAATAGAATTTTTAAGTGGATTTATAAAGTGTTCATTAGTCTTGGATTTAATTAAAGAATTAAAAAGAAAATTGATTTAACTAACCAAAACTACCCATATAACATTGTACATTTAATTTACTGGCATTGCCAACACTCTTTAATGGCAAGGCATTGGCAAAAAGGTATTAAAAGACACAAAAGTGGGCGATTGGCTGTTATTGGGCCACGTGTTGCAGATAATGTGATGGCATCCGTCATTACTAAGTTATGACGTAAAAATGCGTTTAGGATGATGGCATCCATCATTAATAAGTTATTGGCAAAAGATAAAAAAAAGACACGAAAGTGGGCAATTGGCCGTTATTGGGCACGTGTTGCAGATACTGTGATGGCATCCATCATTAATAAGTTATGATGAAAAAATGATTTTAGGATATTGGCATTTATCATTAAAAAAGTATTGCAAGTTTTATAAGTTGAATGTCCCAAAAGTTAAATAACATATTTAGAATTTTGTAATCGAAAAAAATTAGAAAAAAGGCAGGAAAACCGTATCATTAAAAAAATAACATAATATAAATTTTTATACAGTAACAATATACCCTAAAAAATTAAAGGTATGTAATTAATTAAAAAAATATAGTAACTCAAAAGAAAACACTTTAAAATAGTAAGTATTCAAGGGACACTTACACTCAATTTTCAGATCCAAAACATAGGGGAAATATTTTAAAGGAGTTAAATGCAAAAAAAACTATTAAATATATATAATATATATTTAATAGTTTCTTATAGTTTATATATATTAACACGTCTTTAAAACTTTTAATAAGGCAACTCCCTGAATTCATATTATTTTTTAAGTAACTACAAACTTAAAGGGTTTAAATAAATGTTTACAGCTCCTAACAGTCTACTTGAATAATTTGTCTTCTCGACTAGACAATTCATCACACAACACACACTAATTAGGTAATGAATACACCCAATTATGTCTATTAAGAAACTCTTTTCTTTAAAAAAGAAACTAAAAAGCTAGAAAACCACGTAGAAAACTATTGCACAAAACAAACAAACAAAAGCAATTTTTCTTCATCTGTCAAAATCGTCAAATCTTGTATTTAGGCTAAGCGGGAAATTTGAATTTGTCACCTTCGGTCGAAATTAACCTAGCTAATTTTACCATCATTTTATTTTTATTCTCTCAAAAATACATAACAAAACATTTTGTTTGACCTAATTTTTATTTGCATGATTTGTAACAATAAAATGTTATGAAAAGGCCATTTCCTTTAAAGTGTGTAAAAACATAAAATAATGTTGTTTAGCTGCCATTACAAATATAACAGATCAAAAAAATTGCTTTGATGTTAGTTAAATACCAATGTTAATAATATGGTTTGAAAAGTATGAATATGCGTTGACAGGTTGCCTTCAAAAATCCAATATTTATTTGCCTGTAACAAAAAGGCATGCTTTATTTAATCAGGATTGGTAAGACGCCATTTTTGTATGCTTACCGGCAATTCGCATGCATGTAAAATTTATTGGCAATTAAGTGTTTATTAAGGGTTGACTTTTTAATGCGTATTAGATGTTGGCATAATATTGCCACCAATTGCAAATGCTTTACCATCAATGCCAATATGAAAAATGTATATTGCCGGCAAATAGTGTTTGCTGGGTAACCATGATCCCACATCTATAATCTGTAATAATAACTGAACTATTGTAATGGATTAAGACTGACACATGAGTTTTATTAGAATTCGCAATTGGCTAATGCGAATTACAGCGCTTGTGTAAACTTAAAATGAATACATCTGTCTATATTATTACCTAATATGCACACCTTTAGGGTACCAAACAAGAAGAAATAATTATGCATTTTGTCCAAGGGACTAACCAAAAAACAAAAGTTAAAGAAAGGTAAAATTTTATTAGGTACCCAAACAAGAGCTACCAAACAAGAAAACCCCTTGTTGTAAGGGTCAGCTGCGTTTTCGATGGCGAAATTGTACAAGGTGGTCCAAAAAAGATCCATTAGAAACGTGAGTTTTCTTTTAACGGACCACCCTGTATATTAGTTTATTTTTATATTGTAGCAATAAAAATTAAGTAAATTCTATCAGCTATACCTGTACTAAAAATGTAAGGTTTTTAAGATATTTAGGATTTTTAAAAATTCTTGACAAAAACAAATTTAATATATCCTACCTTACTTACGCTTGACTTTGTATAATATGTTAGATTACTAGATAGTACAATCACCTACATTTAAATTTTTACTTGAAATTATACACGATATCCAGAAACTAATTTTTAATATTATATTAATTTCTGGACACCCTGTATAATTTCTAGTAAACAAAATAAATGTAGGTGATGGTACTGGCACAGAAAATATTTTGTTTGTGGTACTGGTAATATTCTAGCAATCTAACATAATATATAAAGTCAATCGTAAGCATGGTAGAAAATATTAAAATTTATTTATCTTAAAAACCTTACATTTTTGGTATAGGTATCGCTGATACAATTCACGGTATTTTTATTTCTACAATCTAAAAGTAAACTGATATACAGTTTAATATGAAACTTTTTTTGGAGAAGCATGTAATAATTTTATTCCTAAAATAAATCTGTAACAACAAAAAACTATTCGCTTTAACCATAGAAAACATATTTTTACTTTGTTTTAACATACATCATTTAAGGTTGTTGTCCAGTCACCTTTCCATACGTGAACAATGGTGTCATTTGGTAATTTAACCCCATTGGTAAAAACTTCTTCCCAAACAATTGATCTAAACTTAAGATTACTTGCCATATCCACAACTTTTTGTACGTAGTAACTTTCAAGCGCTTCATATGTGGTTATATTAAGTTTTTTCATAAATTGGGTAATATTTTTGTCTGCCATCCTAAAATAAAACATGAATAAGAATTGGATGATAAATTTAAAACTACACCCAAGGGTGTTGGAGTATGTATAAGATGCCTGATCCACACAGGGCTTATAAAATAACATTGACACAAGTTGTTTTTTTTAAAGGGCAGGCTTACCAGCACGCATAATCTACTTCATCGCCACCAAGATGAATAAAGTGATCTTTAAAAACATCTCTTATTTCAGTTAAAAGGCTATTCAAAAATTTAAAGGTACCATTTTTACTTGGGTCCATCGGGCCATATGTTCCCAATTCTTCACAAGGAGTTAACAGTTCTGGATGTGAAACACCCCATGAAGTGGTATGACCTAAAAGTACAATAAAAAAGTGAAATGGAGTGTATAATTTCTATTAAATAACTAATTTTAAAAAATCCTATAGTAATAAGACAGTGTTTAACAATTTTGTTTTAGGTATCAAAAATATTTTAAAGGTAAAGGGTCTGATGACTGGTGTTAGTGTGCACACCACCTGTCATTTTTAAAAGGTTGTCAATGTGTTACATGTGTTAATTTCTTATATTTATGTGATTTTGGGTCGTTTGTCTTTATTTTTGTGTTTAGCTTTTTTTTATATTAAGGGTGTTTCTCGAATTCGACGCTCATCATTGGGATTTCGGAAACCGTAAGAGATACAGGATCGGTTAAATGGAGGCAAAGTTGCGCAATTTGATGCTCAATAAAATGCCGTTTTGCGTTTTAAAAAATTCCGAGTACTTCCGAAGATATTCGAAAAAAACCGGAATTTTCAATTTTGGTTTCTATTGTTTCCTGGCTATATTTGTTAAGATAACTCAAAATGAAAAACACGTTTTCATGGCCACTTTTTCTGCTCTATAATTCAGTGTGATTAAATATTGAATCTGACGTTTCGGCTTCTGGCGACCATCATCAACTTAATTTTTTTAAATACGGACCTGATATTTTTTCAATTTAATTAAATCCTTTCATCACTCTTAAAACACTATATATCGCCACTTTGATATTTGCCGACGTTTCGTACAGAAAATTCCATCACCAGAATATTACATATTTATTTTACCATAATACGGCCCTGAACTACATTTTTAGGTAAGAAGGTAAAAAAAAAAGAATAAACTTATTACATATTCGTAATCTTTTTATTGCAACTCATTGATATCTAACAGCGGAAATTACTTTATTAACCGAAAATTTCATGAATATTAGACATAAGATACAAAAAGGTAGACAACAAATCAGCTTACATAAACAATTTGTAATACTATCTTGATGCCCATATTAAATATAAACATAATTTAATCACTATTATAGGTGTTCAAAGAGATAACCTTCCGCCTCAATGCATTTTCTTGCTTTGCTTTGTATTTTTAATACAGCTCGATTAATTGTTCTCGCAGGAATGGCAGCAACTTCCCCTTATCAAATTTTGTCGTAGTACTTAAAGGTCGTGAGGTGCATTTTTAAATAAACGGTTCTTAAGATATCCCCAAAGGAAATAATCTAGGGGACTAAGATCTGGGCTCCTAGCGGGCCATCTTGCAAAACCATTTATTAGGAAATATATGGTAAAGGAATTGAGCTACTTCCCTTCCATTGTGGGCAGGAGCTCCGTCTTGCTGCCACCATATTTCTTGAAATACTGCCAAAGGTTGATTATCTAGGGCGTCTAAGACATCATTCCTAATCAAATTTAGATATCGTTCGGAAGTTAAGGTCCCTTCGTAAACGAAAGGTCCAATAATTTTGTTCCTCCACATACCAATCCATACATTAAATGAAGTTCTCCCTTGAATTCGTACCTGCTGGTTAGTTTCTGTTAATAAAGTAATTTCCGCTGTTAGATATCAATGAGTTGCAATAAAACATTATGAATATGTAATAAGTTTATTCTTTTTTTTACCTTTTACCTAAAAATGTAGTTCAGGGCCGTATTATGGTTAAATAAATATGCAATATTCTGGTGATGGAATTATCTGTACGAAACGTCAGCAAATATCAAAGTGGCGATATATAGTGTTTTAAGAGTGATGAAAGGATTTAATTAAATTGAAAAAAATATCAGGTCCGTATTTAAAAAAATTAAGTTGATGATGGTCGCCAGAAGCCGAAACGTCAGATTTAATATTTAATCACACTGAATTATAGAGCAGAAAAAGTGGCCATGAAAACGTGTTTTTCATTTTGAGTTATCTTAACAAATATAGCCAGGAAACAATAGAAACCAAAATTGAAAATTCCGGTTTTTTTCGAATATCTTCGGAAGTACTCGGAATTTTTTAAAACGCAAAACGGCATTTTATTGAGCATCAAATTGCGCAACTTTGCCTTCATTTAACCGATCCTGCATCTCTTACGGTTTCCGAAATCCCAATGATGAGCGTCGAATTCGAGCCACCCTGTACAGTAAGACACAATTAGTAGAACATAAAGATTTAAAGATTTTAGGTGTTGAAGGAAAGGAAAATTTCTATCATTTTCTCTGCAGGCACCAGGCATTACAGCCCAAAAACTTAAGGAACAAATAAATAAACAAACTTTTCCACAAAGACTGGAAAAGGAGGCATAAAAGTGGCACTTCGTTTGCTCTACTGAGTGCTCCTATAAGGGAGAAGTAAAATACCCACAGAAGAGACGACAGGTGTACTAAAGCTTGTCAGCAGACAAAAGAAGGAGCCTTTTTGTGAAATTAATATTAGAAAACTTGTAAAGAGCAACGATCCAGGAATTCGCCTAGAAGGAATATCAGTTGAAACCAATGTAATGTCATAATTGGCACATGTCCAATTACTTTAAAGTTTTAAAAAGCTAGGCCTTTAAATCTTAATTGAAATAAAGCACATAGATATAATATTTTTTTCCTTAAAAAGTAATATAATTAAAAAGTCAGTATTCCATTTTTTCTGTTTTCGTTTATCTTATTATAACTACAAAGAAATATTACAGTATCAGTTTAATTACGATTAATAGTGATATAACATTATTTAGAATCTTACCTGGTGTATCAATTTCAGGCATAACTCTTATGCCGCGAAGTCTACCATACTCTATAATATTTTGAATATCCTCTGGTGAATAAATTTTTGTGTAAGGATTATAAGCTCCAAGGGCACTAAAATCATTGATATAATTTATTTGTTGAAAATGTAAGATATTAATTTCCAATACCTCGTACAACAGTATTAAGGTTGGGATTCACAAGGAAAGTTTTTCATAAAATTTTTGTGTTATGAGAGGAAAATTTTAGGTTTCCCTGTAAAAATAAAAAGTGTTTTTACAGGGAAACTATGAGATTTTTGACTCAAGATATAAAATATTTTATGAAAAACTTTCATCGTTGATCCCAACCTTTAAATAATAGCATTGGTGGTAATACACCTACTGTAATATCGCATCGCATCGCATCGCAAAAATTATTACGTATCTAACCATGATTTATAACTTTTTTATTACTACACCATAAATTAAATTACTAGGTATGTAATATATTCTACAGGATGTTCATTTAAAAGCTTACCAATCAAGTTATCTGCGAAAAGAGACAGATTTGAGAAAATCGCCGAAACACCTAAAGATATTTGTTAAGGAAGAACATTTTTTACTA
Organism: Listronotus bonariensis; assembly: GCA_014170235.1. Lineage (NCBI taxonomy): Eukaryota > Metazoa > Arthropoda > Insecta > Coleoptera > Curculionidae > Listronotus > Listronotus bonariensis. The sequence continues at coordinate 29,990 of JACEGR010002821.1, forward strand.
AAGATTGGACGGTGCCCCTTTAACGCCTTAACCACCAGGGCCACCACCCCAAAATTCTTAAATAAAAGGGGGTCAAGTAATGCAATATTTTAAAGCTCCTGACAAGTACTTTATAACCCTAGAATATAAAGTCAATACCTTCACCTACTACAAAATGGCGGTACTTTATATATTACCTGAATACCTGATTTGGTTAACCCTATTTTCGAAAAACTAAACAAGATATATTTAATGTGATATTTTCTTAAAGATCTTTTAAATCTTTTAATTGTGATGATATACAGGGTAAAAATAAAAGCTAATATTTTTTAATGAAGCATCGTGTATATTAAATAATCATTTGAAAAATCTTTATAAAGCTTTAAAAAAATACCACATTAACTTTATTTAACTTTATTAGTTTTGGAAATATGGCTATATAAATCAGGGAATCAGGTAATATTTAAAGTACCGCCATTTTGTAGTAGGTGAAGATATTGAACGTATATTTCTAGGATTATAAAGTACTCGTACGTAGCTTTAAAATGATGACCCCCTTCTCATGTAGGAATTTTGGGATGGTGGCCCTGGTGGTTAAGGAGTTTAAGCGGCGACGTTCATTTTTTGAAAAAAACGTTCCCCCTCAATAAATATCTTGAAAACTTTCGGCGATTTTCCAAATCTATCTCTTTTCGCAGATAACTCAGTGGTAAGTTCTTACAAGAATACTCTGTATTTCTAAATTTAAATATTAGGTATTAATGCAACAAGTTAATTACCTGAGTTCAGGAAACACTTTGCTAACATAAGGAAAACTTTGATCATCAACGATATGCCAGTGTAAAACGTTAAATTTGTTATAAGATTGTGCATCCAAAGTCTGATATATCTTTTCTAATGGAATAAAGTGTCTGGCAGTGTCTATAAGTAGACCTCTGTGTTTATACCTGGGAAAATCTTTAATAATGGTGGAGTTAACTCTTAGCTAAAAAGTTTGATATATAGAGTTATTTTTAAGTTGGCATTTTTCTTTTAACACTGTATAAAATGTAAGAAAGTAAGAACGTTTTTCAAATAAAATTATGTTCGAAAGTGCTTAGTTTCCGAAATACAGGGTGCTAAAGTTTTAAAAAAAATGCCTTTTTTATTATAACTTTCCTATAACTCCAGGTATTCACACAAAATTTAGTAAAGTCTTTTCAACCATTAAATTACCTTTTTGCTTAACAAGGTTAAAAAAATACCAATGGCGTTCGAACAAGAATTGTATTAAAGTTTTTGAAAAAAAAAATGGTACGTCACTGCTTTTCTTTAAATCAATATTATTTTTAGAGTTCTCATTTACTTTGGTATCGTAATATTTTTCCGTAAAATAAACGGTCGTTTAAAAAATAAAACCATTTTTATAAATGGCAAAATTGGTAAAATCTGATATGGTGTTTTATTTCTAAGTTAGATTTTTGACTATGTAATGGCTTCCTAAGAGCGACAAACTTTTTAATGAAATTCAAATTTTAGTTTTGTAAGTAACGTATGTCCTAAAAGTTTTGGCACACAATATTTATCGTTTTTTTAATGAAGAAAACTAAACTATACTATCGAATTATGTGGAGTGGCCCATTCTGCTCTACCAGACGCAAATTTCTTCGAATGTCTCTCATGAGGTCCTGGACGGAATTCATTTCAATTTCTCTTAATTTCTCGTAAATTCGCCGTCTTAATTGTTCCTCATCTTGTGCTTCCCAGCCTCCATGATGAACCTTTCTAGACAGTACAGCCCAAAAATCCTCTATTGGGCGAGCCTGTGGCAAATTTGGAGGATTATCGTTTTTGGGAACAAAAGGTATGTGGTGTTGTCGAAGCCAGTTTTGGGTATCTCTTGAGTAATGGCATGATGCTAGGTCTGGCCAAAACATGATATCGTCATTAGCATGATGTTCGCGGACAAACTGAAGCAATTTGGAAAGGCAGTTATCAATATAGCTCTGACTATTCAAAGCTTCACCCCTCACTCTTCCCACAAAAGGTCGGGATACACCCCTGTTAGAAATTGCGCACCAGACAAGGATTTTATCTGCAAATTTCGCTTTATGTTTGTATCTAACATTGTCAGGGCATTCCTCTACGTTGTCCGTATAAAATCCATCGTTTCCCTTCATTTCAGAATTACTCAAAGTGAAATACTTTTCGTCATCTAAAATAATGATTTTTTCATTGTCAAAATGTACCCGCCTCAGTTGACGACAGCATCTTGGTATACGGAAGAAGCTGCGCTTGAGAGTATTTGGGGCACTTACTGTCTTTCGATATTTAAGACCATTCCTCCTCAATTCCAACGATATCGTACTCTTAGAAGATCTGTATTGCCTAGCCAGTCTCCTCGTTGACATTCCAATCTGGTTTTTGCTCATCTCACCAATCTCTCTGACCTCTGTGCGGTAAATGCACGTGGTCTTCCACTTTTGGGAGATTCAGACATGGTATTCCCTGCTCGCACTCCGCTATTGTTCTATAAATGGTTCTGCGTGAAATGTTTTCATTCTGGAATATTCGACAGATTTCAGCTTTGGGTATCCGCCCAACTAACTTGTAGATACTTTTTTCTTATTTCTAATTTATACGACATCTTAAAGCGAAATCTTCAAAATAAATAAATCTCTTCTGACAGTAAATAAAGTAAATAAACTTTTGTTTTTCAAATGCAACTTGATATTATTTTGTTTTTGTTAAAATTAAAGACAATGAGTTTTGTGCCAAAACTTTTAGGACATACGTTATTTCAACTTACTTTAATATATATTAGACAAAAACAAATGTCGTGCATCAGAATGGCAAATAATATTGATTCGAAGAAAAAGCAGTTGCGTACTATTTTGTTTTCATCAAAAAATATCAATACAAATTTTATTCAAACGCCAATGGTATTTTTTAAAACTTTTATAGCATAAATATAAAATGTACTTGTCAAAAAAAGTGTACCAAATTTTGTGGATATATCTGGAGTGGTAGGAAAATTATGACAAAAAAGGCATTTTTCTTAAAACCTTAACACTTTGTATCTTCGAAAGAAAGCATTTTCGGACATAATTGTATTTTGCAAAAATTGTCCTATTTTATACATTATTAAAAGGAAAATAATAACCTGAAAAAATCCTGTATATTTAACTGAGAAAGATAATGCTAGATAAAAAATATTTGATATTTCCGTTTTAAAACCTTTTCGTGTATGTATACCTACTAGCATTTTAAGGGAACCCTTTAATGTTTAGTAATAAGTTTTTAATCCCTTTTATATTAATATAAATGTACTAACTGAAAGTCCATCGCTTCCAAGATAGACTAGTTGTGAAAAAGTTTCCAGTCCTCTTAATATTCCCCAGGTAGATGTAGCTTGCAGTTCTACCCTTACATCAGTTACCCACAACTTATCTAAAAAAAAGGATAAAAAGAGTTGTTTAATTATTTTGGGTAACTTTTGGTAAATAAAATTTAAAAAAACTTGAGATTTTTGAGTCTTCAGATATATTGAAATAGTTTAAATAATTTTTGTTGTCTTTGAGACTATAGTAGAAGTACAATGCATAAATACAGAAGAAGTCAAAGATGTCATATAAGTAAAGACGTCAATACGGCAATCAACATCAACACTTTTTTTAATAGTTTTTATATTTAAAACTCGTGTGTTATTGTTTATTTAATTTTGCTGTATACTTACAGGATTCATCCATATCAATACTGGGATATTCATTATCATCACAAACACCCGTCAAGTTAACAGTTAGTTGATCCAAATAACTTATAAATCTGTTTTCCTTCAACCATCCTTTTTTATATTTTTCTTCTTGTCGGTATTGTAATTGCCTTTCCACTAAAATTGTGTTTTCTTGAAGAATTTTCCAATATCTCTCCAAACCATTCTGTAGTAGGTTACAACGGGTGCTTTTTTCTGCAAGCTGTAAATATTACTTAAATAAATATGTTAAAAAATAAACCCTTTTAAATATTCAATGGTGGTCTACACATACGAATATAGCTCTTATTTTCCCAAATATATTTTTAGTAATTAAATTTTTGCCCACCGATAAAGATTTATTTTTTTATTAACAATTTAAGGCCAAAATTGTGGTAAATGAACGATTTTTTGTTTGAGAAACCGTCATTTTGTCAAAAAAATATATATTTTGCTTATTCTCTTCGACTAATTACTAGATTTAACATTACTTTAACCAAATCTGTTTGGTTTTTTAATTTCAGGGGATCCAGTTCAGAGATATAGTGGTCAGTATCTTAAGTCTTAAACATGCAGTAAAAGATACCTTAATATGTATACATATTTTTGAATCAATAAATATAAAAGTTTTGACAAAACACATTCTAGAAAAGTCGCTTTTTTCAGCCTTCTAACTGTATAGTATAACCCCTTAAAATACAGTTGCTCCTTATACTACGAGATCCGAATCCCATTTGTTTACCGGATAAAAACTGTTTTATATCAAAGATAGTATCAACGATATATTTTATTTAATAAAAAAATATAGATCGTTTATAGTATTTAAACAAAGGTATCGCCATAGGGTTGCCTAAAAAATCGAAGGGTTTTTGCAAAAATAACCAATGTCATTTCTAATGTGAAATATGGAACCAATGTCAACTTTTCTTACCTAATTTACAGAAAATATATTTACAAACAGATTTAAAAGTAAATATATAGAGTTATCCATATACAGTGTGTCCCAGAATAGATGTTACAAGAGGACAAATAGACCATAAATTTTTGAATTTTAAAACGAAATTTGACATTGACTGTTTTTAAAAAAACTCTTTAATTATGAGCAAGGCTATTTTTAATTTAAATAAATAACCTCAAAATTTATGACACACTTTGTATAATTGCAATTTCTATATTTAAAAATACATGCTAATGCTAGTCAAAAAGATTTACTTTTAAATAATAACAGAGCGTACAAAAAAAATTTAAAGGTTCAAAATTTTAAATTGGAAAAACATTAGTAATAAATTAGTTCTGTTATGTGGAATGAAAAAATAAATTACCAGTGTCACTCAAAATTATTAGTTCATATTATTTTTTTATTAATCATAGCGTTGACAATATGTTTTTAGGCAACCGTATGTCGATACCTTTGTTTAAATACTGTATTTAATGCAAAATAGTTTTATTTAGTAAACAAATGGGTGAAGGGCGTTTTCTAATCGGATCTTAAACTATAATAATAATAATGTTAATATATGGTTTACTTTTCTCGAATTTCTTTTTTAAGGTTTAAGCATATTTTAAGTTAACTTGAAAGAATACATTAACTAACAACAACAATATCGTCACTTAAAATAAAAGTCACCATTTTGTCAAGGTATATATTTAAATTAAAGAAAAGTTATCTTAAAAATCTCCTTAAATTCAAAGACTGACTGGATATAGCTAAATTTTATTTGTTTTATTTGTTTTCTCGGAATATGCGATATTTATCAAGATGTTTTTTTTATGAAATTTTTAAATGAAGAATACAGAGTGTCCCAACTTGGAAACCATAAGAGATATTAAAAATCTGATACCCCATCCTCGAGCTCTTTTTTGGAGAAAACATTTATGGTAAAAACAGATCATCGCTATCGCGAAGCGTTTCAGAATACAGGGTGATTCTCGATTTTTTCACTTTTGAAAAGGCCCTGTAGCTTTGTTGTTATTACAGATACGAGAAAACTAATTGCACATTATAAGACACTTTTTTCCGTAGAATCCAGTGGCGTAGCCAAAAATTTTGAGCTGTCATTTTTGACATATGACCCAAACATGTTTTTTTATTAGGGACACCCTATAAATGATTAGGTAATTAAATTGCTTGTTTTTTTCTGATTAAAATAATATATCATAGTAGGTGGTTTAATAAATTTTTTACGTCAAATATTGGAAAAATTATGATTTTAAAGACGCATTTTATTATTTTAAAATTTAAAAATTTCCTACCACTTTATTTATAAATATATTTGTATGAAATTTTGGTAAATAATATATATGATGTAGAAGATTATTAATACGCATAATAAAATGATACAAGGTGTCTCAAAAAATTAAAATAATTTTTTTATTTTAAAATTTAAAAATTTCCTACAATTTTATTTATGAAAATAAAGGGATGAAATTTTGGTATTTGATAAATGTGATGGTGAAAAATATTATTATACATTAAAAAATGATATAGGGTGTCTCAAAAAATTAAAATGTTTTTTTTTTTATTTTTAAATTTAAAAATTTCCTACAATTTTATTTATGAATATATAAGGATGAAATTATGGTGGATAATATATATGATAAGGAAGAATAATATTATATATATAAATGATACAGTGTGTCCCAAAAAATTAAAAATAATTATTTTTATGTTTATATTTAAAAATGGTAGCGTCCTTATTTATGAATTTGAAGCAAAAAAATTTTGGTACTGTATTAGTATGATAATGTTGTATAAAAAATAAAAATCAAAGTTATACAGGGTGTGTCAAAAATTTTTCGATTTTTTTTGGACTTTAATTTTTTTTTAATTTGTTTTTTTTGCTTTATTGGTAAAGTTGAGATGGAGAATTTATTAAAAATAAAAGAAATATAAAAAAACAAAAATCAAAAAAAAACTTGATAAATTTTTAAGTTTAATTAATATAACTTGTTTATTATTGTTGTTGTAAACTAATTTTTTGTTTTTTTCTACGGAAATGTCTCCTGAGCTAAGGGATGACAGATTCCTTCTAAAACAAAAAATATAAAACAATTTAAAAACAGATAGAAGCCGCAATGCGTCTCTAAAATCATAATTTTTCCAATATTTGACGTAAAAAATGTATTAAACCACCTACTATGATATATTATTTTAATCAGAAAAAAACAAGCAATTTAATTACCTAATCATTTATAGGGTGTCCCTAATTAAAAAAACATGTTTGGGTCATATGTCAAAAATGACAGCTCAAAATTTTTTGGCTACGCCACTGGATTCTACGGAAAAAAGTGTCTTATAATGTGCCATTAGTTTTCTCGTATCTGTAATAACAACAAAGCTACAGGACCTTTTCAAAAAGTGAAATAATCGAGAATCACCCTGTATCTCTGAAACGCTTCGCGATAGCGATGATCTGTTTTTACCATAAATGTTTTCTCCAAAAAGAGCTCGAGGATGGGGTATCGAATTTTTAATATCTCTTATGGTTTCCAAGTTTCCCATAAGGGACAACCAAAATGGGACACCCTGTATACTCTATAATTATAAAACTATGTTAGGATAAACAAAATTATTTCCCACTGCGTTGAATCAAACGACGGTTGAAACGGATATTTCTGATGATTTTTTAAAAACTTTAATAAGGATAAAAAGACATCTGCTGTTGATACTTTTATTAAACATTTATTAAGGAAGCCCAGGCCCATCTAAAATAATATAAGCGAGACCTATGTGTTATCCTATCCGGAAATTTTACATACAGACATTCTTTGTCTAACCTCTGCCTGTTGATGTTCAAAACATTGAAACTCAATTTGAACGTATCGAGGTAACACGACGTGTGTGAGGTCATAAATGATAGGGGTAATAGGGTGAGTCAAAATAATGTTAGTACTTACACATAAAAAAATTCTATCGCGCTTCATTAGAAATATATTGACCTTTAAAGTCGGTATAAAAAAACCTAATTCAATTATAACTTTGCAACTGTTGCCACAGTACCAATGATATTTGGGCAACTAAATAATCTAACCTAACTAATGCTTCTTTCCGTACGAAAACAGCTGTTCAGTAAGTTAGTAAGGACTATACAGGGTAGGACGACTTTTTTCATTTTATGTATGCATTTTTTAATTCAGGTGACAAATGTGACATTTTGCTTTGACCGTTTGATTCCTTCACTTTTTTTCTACAAAAGATATATACCTTGAAATCGCATTTTTAATCCAGACATAGACAATTAATAAAATGTGGTAACATTTAAAAAAGTGGTGTTTGTTAGCCTCTTTAAACTTTATAATACAGATAAAGACTGTTTTTATAATTTTACCATGTTTTAATAATGTTTTAAAATTTAGATTATTTCTGTATTAATTTCGTATTTTGGGTGTGAAATCGGAGTACTATATATTGTACTATATTGTGAATAATTTAGCCTAAGACTCACCTTAAACTGAAAAGTTCTAGGCCTTAATACAAAGAAGTCTTCCGTTACATTTTGCTGCTGCGGCTTAGGCCACACTTCTCCTTTAGTTGCAATGACCAAAGGTCCAGGATTAACACCATAACATTGTACAATAACACATAGAAACAATAACAATATGGTAACACACTTGCTCATTTTCAATAGATTTAAGATATCTTTGGCTATAAGTTTTTTTATATGTTTCTAATTCTGTTAAGTACCATTGATGCGATTTTAAGATAAATAATTAATATTTGTTGTTTGCATTTCAATTAAAGAAAATAAGATATTTATAATAACTGTCAATGACCTTAAAACCTTTAATTTGTCGCTAAATCATAAGTGTTTCGGAACAAATTGGTAAACAACTTACTAATAAGTTTTTACACTGTGTACTGGCTAAATAAATACTTAACGTATATTGTCCGTTTGTTAACAATAGATTTATTACATTTATTTTGTAGATTGATATACAGTATGTCTTAAAATGGTAGCGCAAATATTGGAACTTGAAAGAATTAAGAATTCGCTTTATAAATACGCTAATTTTCCCGACCAAAATTTAAACATTTGAATACCTATCTCTATTGCTCTCTTTAACTCTAATATTCATATTGTCATTTTCTCTCCGATGAATACGGTTAAAGGTACGCGCACATTCGTCGGCATCGGACGGACGGTACGGATCGGAAAAAATGGTTTTAATGAAATTAAATAAAGCAGTGCACCTATGTGCGGGCGATTTGCACCGGATTTAAAAAATCTCGCGAAAATATAGCAACCTGAATAAAAATTCGGACATTACCGTTTCATTTGTGCGATACAGGTCAGAAATTGAGTTATTTGACAAGAATTTATGCCGATTTCTACCGTAGGGTTTTAACCCAGTGGTTTTATACCATGGGTGAATAAACGCTAACTTTTAATATGTACTCATGGTTTTTCTATGACTCGCATGTGCGTGTGTGTCATTTAATTTCACCAAAATTTTTTGTCCGATCCTACCGTCCGTCCGATGCCGACGTATGTGCGCGTACCTTTATAAGAAAACATGACTTAAGTCCGAAAGTTCGTATATACATTTTCTAGCATTATAGGTCCTGGGCCAGCAATGAAATGGACTTAATAATAACGACACTTTTTAAGCCTTTTGAAGGGGGTCTTTTGATGAGTCTACCACGAATATTCATACCGCCATTTATAGAATGGCAAACGCGTCTCTTTTTTGTCGGACAACTTTATCACAACCTTTAAAATTTTTTGGCATGATGTTTAAAAATTGCATGATAAACAATGTGGTAAACTTGTCCAACAAAAATGTGACGCGTTCGCCGAGTCCAACACCCGAAACATTTGACATTGACAAGCCGGAATAAAGCGCCGCTTTCATATATGGCGGTATAAATGTTCGTGGTAGACTCGTCAAGAGGAACCTCTCTAAAAAGGTTTTAAAAGTGTTCTTATCATGAAGTTTATTTCATGACTGACCCTGGGACTATAACTTGTAAAATTATATTATCTAAATACAAAAACTTAAACCTAGCTGAAGAGTAGCAGTGCTAAACAAACCCGTATAAGTTTTTGAATTGACATTTTTTTGCAAAAAATATGGTCAGAACAATCTAAAATTCAAAAAGGCAGTTTTTCTCTTATGCAAAATTTGTATATTTGCATCTATTTTGTATACAGCAGGATTTATTTAAACTTTAATCAGTGCTTTGCAATTATAAACATAGGCAAAAATATAATCAGAAATAAAAAAATTTGTACTATATGAAGTTTTTTTAATTATTGATTTTTCAAATAATTTTATTTATGATAAAAATATCTGCATACACCGAAACTCACAAAATACTGAATAAAATTTAAATAATTTATAGCGTATACAAGGTAGATGCGAATTGACAAATTTGACATAAGAGAAACCTACCACTTAATTTAATTAACCAACTTAAAGAAAAATATTATTTGAAGAACTTGCTAAGAATTAAAAGTTATATAATGTTTTAGAAACAGAACATTCTATTAAAAATTTGTGGAAAAAACTTACTTTTCAATTTACCCCATATAGAGATTAGATTCAACTTAATTAAATGTCGTCAATAATTCTTATTGCCCTTTAATTTTGTAAAAACTGTCAAAGTTTTGTTATTCCTAAAGCATTTAAGTACATTTCGACCACTTTAAAAAACAAAATTAAATTTTTGATTTTTTTTGGTTTAATAATGCTAAAATTTTAAACTCTGTTTAGATAAAGAAATGTCACACATCGTTTTCCTTATACAGTGACCGCCAGAAATGTTGAACCATAGGGAAAACTTTTTTATTGATTTGATTTGATTTAAAAAAAAAACCTTACCTAATAAAAAATGCGAACCTAACAAAACACTGATCAAAATTTAAATTAACCATAGCGTATAGAAGGTAGGTGCAAATTAACGAATATGACACAAGAGAAAACTACCTATAGTTTTGAACTTAAAGAAAAAATATTCTTTAAAAAACTTGTTTAAAATTAAAAGTTATGCCATATTTTAATAATCAATATTAAACAATTGGAAGAAAAAACTTACTTTTCCAACTTATCCTTATTACCCTTAAATTTTGAGAAAATGTTAAAGCTTTGATATTCTTAAGGCATTTAAGTACATTTAAATCATTTCAAAAGACAAACGTAAATTTTTGCTTTTTGTGGTTCAATAAGGCCAAAACTTAAAAAGCCCCTGGATTTATGTTCCACGTCATTTTTGCATTATAAAAACAGCATATCTTTTAAAAACATAACTTAATTTTGATAATTTTTTATTATAATGTTCAAAATTAAGCGTTATTGGGATTATGACAATAAAAAAAAGTTTATAGAATCAAAAAGAAAATATTTTAGGATTAATCTAAATAAATACGAACCTATGATCATAAATTTAAAAATGCGAAGACGTTTTTCTAAGCAAAAATGATGTGGCACATTATTCCAATTTAAGTTTTGCCCTTATTGAACCACAAAAAGCAAAAATTTTCGTTTGGTTTTAAATTAATTCAAATGTACTTAAATGCTTTAGGAATAACAAAGCTTTGACATTTTTTCGAAATTTAAAGACAATAAGGATAATTTACGGCAGTTAGTTCAGCTCGATCTAATCTCTATACAAGGTAAGTTGGAAAAGTAATTTTTTATTTTAAGAGGCTCTGATTTTATATAATATGAAATAACTTTTCATTCTAAATAAGTTTTTAAATAATATTTTTCAGTTCAAATATAAAGGTAGTTTTCTCTTTTATACGCTTTGGTCTATTTAAATTTGTGTTAGTGCATTGTGAGTTTTGCTGTATGAAGAGATTTTTATTAGAAATAACATTTTTTGAGAAATCAAAAATAAAAAGTTTTCCATATGGTTGAACATTTCTGGCGGTCACTGTAGAAAACGCCTTAACTCTAAAGGTTCTAAAATAACTTTTATGTCTTAGTTTTGTGTTTACAATAGTTTTTTTATTGCACTTATCCAAACAAATTTTTAAATAATATAAAAGAAAGGCATGAAAATAAATCTCAAAATCTATAAAGTAAAGACTTTTTACAATATGACGAAAACGATATTAGACATTACTTTAAGGGACTTTTAAATGTTAGCCTTATTGAACCAAAACAAAGAAAACATTTAGGTTTGTTTCTTGAAGTAATCTAAATGTAGTTGGATGATTTAACATACCATTTTTTCGAAATAAAAGGAAAATAGGGTATTTTTTCGGCAGTTAAATTTGGTTCGATCTAATCTCTATACGGGGTAAGTTGGAAGAGTAAGTTTTTTTCCAAATTTTTAATAGGAGGTTTTGCGTTTAACACATTCCAACTTTAAATTCTAAACAATAAGTTTTTCATATGGTTGAACATTTGTGGCGCTCACTTTTATATTTTAATGACTAACAACGGCAAATAAACAAAAATCCCAAAAAAAAAACATTTTCAAGCTTGGAATAATGGTTTCTGATAAATCTAAACTTGCTCATAAAATTAAGACACACCGTATAGCTATAAAGTATTTGGAGAACTTTATCTTTAGACCAGTAAATACACTTAGAAAAATTTGTAAAACAACGATAAGCTGAGGTTTAGTCGCCTATAATATTTTATCTAAATTATTCAAATATGTAAATTGATCAGTCCAATACGTGTCTAATGAGTTTAACCATAGTCTCACCATAAAGGTTAAAAAAATTGTATACCAATACATACTGACCTAAATATTTCTATTTTTATAAGAAATAATAATCTTTTAACTACTTGATTTCGTTTCGGTCCACTCTTTAACATAATTAATTGCTTATTAATTTAAAAAATTTTAAAATTATTTGACATATTTTCTTGTAAGACGTCAACCTCAAAATTATAATCAAGAAAGACCATAAAGTCACAGGTTAAATATCTAGCGGTTTGATTATTTATTGCCGGTCCAGACAACGTTCAACGATAAAATGCATGCAAATGCTCGACAGCAATAGATAGTGTCCACACGTTTCATCGGTCAAATTTGTGCTGAGATACGGTCACATTATGCTGTCGCTCTGCATTGCTAAACAAACAAAAATCGAACATTAAAGATGGTTGAGGGATGGTAGTTTTAGGTTCTTTATCAAAATTTTTATAGGGCCATTTATTTTGTTGGTAATCTTTAATTTGGAATTTACTAATTGTAAATATACAGGGTTATTTTAAATTATGTTCAATAATGCTGCGTTTCAAGATACAGGGTGTTAAAGTTAGTGTTAAAAATTCTTTGTCATAACCTTTCTACCATTCAGATATTATTACAAAATTTAGTACACTTTGTTAACCATTATATTACATTTTTTTACTAAAAAGTTTTTCTAAGAAATTTACCATTGGCGTCTGAACAGGATTTGTATTGAATTTTTTTCAAGAAAAAATAGTAAAGTACGCAACTGCTTTTCTTCGATTCAGTAATATTTTGAAATTATCATTTACTTTGGAGTTAATTTGGTTTCCCGTTGTTTTTAGTACGACTAACGGTTATCGTTTAAAAAAATTAGAGTAATTTTGATGCATGGCAAATCGCTAAAACCTGATATGTTGTTTTGTATGTAAAATTCGTTATCGACATTTATTAAAAATTAAAACTATTGATATTTTTGTATTAGGTTTATATTGCAGTAATGTAAGTTTTTAACCTTTTAAGACCATACAAGCGATTTTCCGTGCATCAAAATGGCCTGTTTTTTAACGATAACCGTTCGTCGTACCAAAGACAATTGTAGTTTCACTATAGACTCCCAGAACAATGCTAAATTTTTGGTCATCAGCTTGGACGCTCGCTTCGTGGAATTTATGAAGCGGGTATCCATCGAGTACACAACGTAAACAGTACGTATAATTTGCCGCTTCATAAATGCAGCCAAGCCAGCGTCCAAACTGATGACCAAAAATTTAGCATTGTTCTGGGAGCCTAGAGTGAAACTACAATTGTCTTTGGTCGTACTAAAGAGAAGAGACCAAATTAACTCAAAAGTAAATGGTTATTTCAAAAATAATTTTGATTCAAAGAAAATTAGTGGTGGATTCTTTTTCTTGAAAAAAATTTAATACAAATCTTTTCGAACGCTACTGGTATTTTTTTTAATTTTTAGCAAAAATCCAATGTAAAGGTCAAAGAAGTGTACCAAATTTTGTAATAAAATCTGAAGTGGTAAAAAGTTATGACTAAAAACGCATTTATTTTTAAACTTTTAACACCCTGTATTTTGGAAACTAAGCATTTTCGGACATAATTTTATCTGAAAAATTTTAATATTACTGCCATATTTTTCAATATTCAAATTTTGATCACTTAAAAATTTTCGGTTAGGTTTTGTAATTTCGGTCTTGTGCTTCAAACTTTTTCGTCGTCGGTTCCAAATAGATTCGTTTTGATATAGGGTCAAAGTTGGTGGAAAGATTGCGTAGGGAAAAACTTTCTGCCAGTTATGTTTCGACGGTTAAAATTAATAGGCTTAGCAGGGCATATTTCTTTCCCAGCTTAGTTTAAGTACAAGAAAATGTTTGCTTTATGGTTCCTTTATAATTGCTAGTGTGCTGTGTTTTTTTTATGCAAAATAAATTCGGTAAAATAAAATTCTGCTTTTGCAATTATTCATACACTTATTTTCGGACGCCCCGGTATTTGAAACACGTACTACCCGATATTTGGCAATCTTATTTTTATTTTTTAAATACCTTTATATCTTTTTTTTAATTATCCAAAAAATTTTAGTCGACTCTAATAGCTATTTGTATACCAAAGCTTTAAATATTAAGTTATTAGATTACAACTAAATAAATTTTAATAGTTAAATCCAAAGTTTTGGGAGCAATTTTAAAAAAGTACCCGATATTAAGCTACTTTTCTCTATAGATAATGAATTTTGAATCTAACGATTCAATAAGTTTTGTTATCTAAAACTATTTTTGCATAACAGCAAATAATTATGTTTTTATTTCTTAATTTTAAAACTATATGGCTCCTTAAAGTTATCATCATTAACAAAGGTCACAAATTGACAATGTTGCTGTTTTACGATTTTTTACTAATGATGCGACCAACTAGAACTAAAAGCATCATAATAATGTTGCTTAAATATGATTTCCCTGAACAACGATTACCAGTAATTAACCTTCTCATTTAACATGCCATTCATCTTTGTAGTAATGAGATTGAACAGCAAGGTGAGTCTCAAGAGGTTTCGCTAGACTTATGTAGGTATTTTAAAACTATTTTATGAATTGAGCCACGTGGCTAATAATTAAAATAACGCCTTGTGTTATGACAGACCGACTCTGTTTTTGTTTTAGAATATTAAGGGAGTCCCAAAGTCCCTAGATAAAGGGGTCACGACATTCCGCCATATTGGTGGTGGTTGTTTTGACGTCATCAGGAACACTTTTCGTTATTAAACAAGAAAAGTGTCAACTTCAGTGCCGGAGAAATACAGTTTATAGTAATTAGAACCAATAAAACGCAGACAGTATGAGCAGAAAGTGAGGCAAAGTGCCGCTTTTGTGGGACTTGGCCTTACACACTTCTTACATATGAGACAAATTTTTGAATTATTATGTCCTTTGTCTTTCTCTCGCTTATGACACTTCAATAAGCTGAAAAGAGCATTCCCTCTCACAGTATTCGTCCATGGCCACACTTTATCGACAATTTCCGAAACGGCGTGCTTGTTCCATTTATTTATTTAGTTATTGATTGGAACAACCGTTTACACAACAGTTTTTAATTAATATAAGTTGTAACTATTTTAACCTTAAATAAAAAAAAATTGGGATCACATCTTTCAACAAATATCATTTTTAAAACAATGCAAAACGAAATGCACAAATTCTAGACGCCATGGGCGTAGCCAGGATTTTGTTTAGAGGGCGGAGACAGACAGTAAAAACTGATATAAAACTGGATATTTTGCAAAAGTGGTTTTCCGAGTTTTTTTACGTTTTAAGAAGGAAAAATAAAAATTTGGTATATCGATGTTTGACACACATGTGCATTGGTAACCTGAAAATCGCCATGTATATCATAGGGCAATTTAAACCCTAATTTTCCCCAATAACCATTACCAATAAAAAAATATTAAACATCTTTGATTACTCCTTAATACTTTATAATTTTTTAATTAGCCAGTTTCAAAAATTTGTGTTTTAATTCCCGTTATTTTTCACAGAAATATTTTTGCGATTTTGAACCACCCCGTATATCTTATGGCGACAAGGTACAGTTTTAAGTATTTCAAATAAAACAATTTTTCTTATAAAGAATACCTTTTTTTTTAAATATTAAAAATTAAAGAAAATACAGGTATATACAGGGTGTTCGAAAAATACACGGCCAAATTTTAGGAGGTGATTCCTCATTGAAAAATATGAAAAAAGTTCCTATAAACATGGGTCCGAAAATGCATAGTTTCCAAGATACAGGGTGTTAAACTTTTTTAAAAAATATTTCTTTTGTAATTATCTTGAATACCATGAAACCGATTTTCTTGAAATTTTTCAGTGTTATTTCTAGAAATAAGAGCCTAAGTTAGGCATAATTAAATTAAAATTATTAAGTCCAGTGGCGTCTCAGGGGACTCCTTATCGAAAATAATTGTATTAAAAATGGACGCCACTGACTTTTTTATGTTTTTATTTTTTTTTAGATTAAGCCACTAAAAATACAACTTTTTTGTCTCTTGATATTTTTTCGTATCTTGTTTCGTTTTAGAGAAAAAAAAATAAAACCTATTCATTGCAAGTCTATGGACCCCATTAAAAAATTAGTTTTTTTAATTATGTTGAATACCCTATAAACGATTTTCTTGAAATTGTTCAGTGTTATTTCTAGAAATAAGGGCCTAAGTTAGGCATAATTAAATTAAAATTATTAAGTCCAGTGGCGTCTCAGGGGACACCTTATCGAAAATATTTGTAAAAAATGTCCAATGTAAAAATGTAAAACGCCACTGACTTTTTCTCATTTTTATACATATTTTTGAACTAAGCAACTAAAAATACAACTTTCATGTCTCTTGATATTTTTTCGTATCTAGCTCCGTTTTCGAGAAAAAAAGTACAACCAATTCATTCCATATCCCTGAACCAGTTTATCTGTTTAGTAAAAAAGTCATATGTGCCTTGGAAAATAACAATGATTTTTGTTTGTCAAGTCAGTTTGATATTTGGGTCTTGTTAATTGAAGGCAAATCATTCGGAATTTCAGTTTTACAAAGATTAAAAAAGACCATTTGACATGGATCACAATAATTACACTTTTGAGGAAATGACAGACATGCATGTAATGTATGCGCGTGCTTTTAGCAACTGCCACGAAGCTAGGCGCCTATATGCAGAGGCATATCCCAATCGGCAACTTCCGGATAGGAAAACCTTTGAAAACATTCACCGCAGATTACGGGAAAATGGTAAATTTTGTTTCTGTTTAAAGATATTTTTGAGAAATTACTAGAATATTAATTCTTTAGGAGGTTTTGCCATTCCTACCAATGATAGAGGCCGACCAAGGACCGTAAGAACCCCTGAATTCGATGAAGCAGTTTTACGCGCTGTGGAAGACCGTCGCAAATCGACTGGAATCATTCTAACAGCACCGTATGGCAAGTATTATCCGAACAACTTTTATACCCATATCATGTGCAACGAGTGCAAGCATTACATCCAAGAGATTTTCAGCCTCGTTTACAATTTTGCGAATGGTATAACCGAAATACCATTAACAACAGGAATTTCAATAAAACCGTTCTTTTTACTGATGAAGCAGGGTTTCGGCGAGACGGTATAGTCAATTATCACAACACCCATGTATGGAGTGATGAAAATCCCCACGCTTACGTGCAATGCCGCCACCAAGAACAATTTGCTTTAAATGTATGGATGGGTATTGTAGGTGATAATCTGATTGGTCCTTTTTTTTACCCCTAAGATTAAACGGTGAATCTTACCTAAACTTCCTGCAAAGAGAATTGCCTGTATTGTTAGAAGAGGTACCTCTAATAGTACGCAACGAACTTATTTTTATGCACGATGGAGCACCCCTCATTTTAGTTTAGCCGTGAGAAACCACCTAAATAACACGTTTGGTGAGAGTTGGATTGGGAGAGGTGGACCAAATCACTGGCCACCTCGTTCTCCCGATTTAAATCCTCTGGATTTTTATCTGTGGGGGCATCTTAAATCGATGGTTTATGCGACACCAATAGAAACAGTGGAAAACCTTCGGAATAGGATAATAAATGCTTGTGATACAATCAGAAATAGGCCTCAAATTTTCCCCAGAGTTCGCCGTTCGATGATTCGCCGCGTGAGAAGGTGTGTGGAAATGGAAGGCGGACATTTTCAGCATTTGCTGTAGGTAGCACTGAACACCAATGTTATAAATTGTAGCTTGTTATTTAACTTTGTTATTATGTATTTTAATAGTTTACTCTAGTTGCAAATTGAAATTTAATTCTTTAAAAGATGTTTTATGGGGTCCATACACTTGCAATGAATTGGCTTTAATTTTTTTCTCGAAAATGAAGCAAGATACGAAAAAATATCAAGAGACAAAATAGTTGTATTTTTAGTGGCTTAATCAAAAAAAAACTTAAAAATTACAAAAAGTCAGTGGCGTACATTTTTTATACAATTATTTTCGACAAGGAGTCTCCTGAGACGCCACTGGACTTAATAATTTTAATTTAATTATGCCTAACTTAGGCCCTTATTACTAGAAATAACACTGAAAAATTTCAAGAAAATCGGTTTCAGGGTATTCAAGATAATTACAAAAGAAATATTTTTTAAAAAAGTTTAACACCCTGTATCTTGGAAACTATGCATTTTCGGACCCGTGTTTATAGGAACTTTTTTTCATATTTTTCAATGAGGAATCACCTCCTGAAATTTGGCCGTGCATTTTTCGAACACCCTGTATAGTAAAGTTCATCCGTGTACACACTGTATATTCATTATACAGGGAGTTTTCTTATTGCGGTAAAAAAATAAGGGCTTATATTCGAGCTCATTCTATAAAGATGTGTACCTATGTATAAACATAGGTCCAGAAATGCATTGTTTCCAAGATACAGGGTGGGAAACTTTTATTAATATATTAATCACTTATGCGATTTTTTTAAACTTTGGAAGTTGTTTTTTAGCAGTAAGGGGCTTATGTAGCCTTGATTTAAATACATTTATTAAGTCCAGTGACTTTTCTAGTGGGACACAGTGAGGCACACAAAACACGGAAAAAATTATTTATTTTTTAAATTATGTAACTAAACTAACATCTAAAAAAATACTAAATAAAGTGTTTCTAAAATTCGTTCTATGTTTCTTGGGTGGTCCGAGGATATGCAATGAACATTTTTTTGTCTTTAAAACTACGCAAGAAATGAAAAAAAAAGCTTTATTATAATAAGGCAAATTTAAATAAAATATAAAAATACACGAATGTAGGTGCCACACAGTTTTGTCAGAAATATTTGTTTAAGGGCTGCACGAAACACTACTGGCTTAATTAGCCCTTTTATACTACAACACTATCAAATTTTATTAAAATTGGTAAAGGGATATATAAGATATTATTTATACATTTTTTTAAAGTCTAACATCCTATATCTTGGAATTAATGCATTTCCGGATCTATGTTTATACAAACTTTCTTTTATAAAATATGCCTATTTTTCTTTAATTTTATTTTTACCGTAATTAGAAAACAATCTGTATATTTTTAATTAATTTATCGTTGTAGAGCCCTTAAATCTACTAATAAATCTAACATCTATAAAATAATTAATAATTTTATCCATAGCTAGGGGGCAGCTGCCTCCCTGCCGGCACTTGGCTACGCCCATGCTAGACGCCACTGGATAGATAGATAATCAGCAGTTGAAATATAGTGCCTTTACTTAGTCTTGCCAATTTTTTCCTGTTATATGCCCTTCCTCGCGTCCCCGACCTCGAACCGCCTTAAGTCAAGGATTTGTCGCAACCCTTTGTAGTCTAGTCTAGTATATTCTACAGGGTGATCAAACTTAAATCGGCACTATTGCTAACTTCTTTACTATTTGAGATACGAAGTCGGTTCAATTAGTAAAGTTGTAATATTTTTCCGCTGATTAACGTTAACAGAAAAACAATTAAACATCAGGTTTTTATTAATTGCTAAAAATGTACTTGGATGGAACACCCTATATATTATGTCACTATTTGAATGATCTATCAAAGAGCTTTAAAAAAGTTGACATGTGATATATCAAATTTTTAATAGTTTCGGAAATATGGCCATCCTCAAACACGCTGTATATTGCATCACCAATAAATAGATATATAAAATACCAGAATTCATATGTCTAGCGCTTACAGTTTTGGAAATATTACCATCCAAATGTAAAAATTATGTTAAATTTTTAATATATCTACAGCTCTAAGTTATAAGAACTAAGTTTAGGGTCGCAGAAGAAATGGACAACTTGAGTATATATATTTTGAAAAGCTTGTAAAAAAACCGTATACAAAACCTGACTAAGTCCCTTCCGAAAATAGCTATTTACGTTACTAGACCGGAAAATGGTATTTTACGGGTCGACGAAAAACATTTACAGGGCGAGCCGTAGGCGAGTCCTGTAGTTTTGAGGGAGACCCGTAAAAGTTATTTCCGGTCGAGTATCGTACATAATTTTTTTAATTGACCGGAAAAAAAACTGTAAATTTTTAGTGTTATATTTAAACGACAATAAGGCAAGGCTGCTTCAATTATTTCATCTGGATTTTCCATGTCTGACTCCATTTTGGCAAAATGATGCTTTCTTTGCTTTACAATATCTTGAACTGTCAAATAGTAACAATTGAACTCTGACAATTTTTGTCATGGCTAACAGGATTTTTTGATATCAGGGACCGGAAAGTAAATGAGAGACCGGAAAGTAAACTAGGGACCGGAAAGTAAATTAGTCCTGTAAAATAGCATTTTCCGCTTAAAAATTGAGTGGAAAATTCAATTTTCCGGTCAATTAAAAAAAGAGTTTTCGAACCTAATTAAGGAGGATTTTCACCAAACGAACTCGTTTGGGACTAGTTTCAGTTTGAAAAACAGAAACAAAACTTGTTGTAGTTTCGAAAATAAACTCGAAACTTGAATTCCACCAAAAAAACACAGAGAGTTTTCATATATGATATGTATGCTACCGTTTCCACGTATAGCAAACTCTACAAAAATAAAGACAAAACACCGAAATCTTTTTTGATCTTTCCTCCTGGCAATGAAACTTTTCGCTGTTAATGAAAACATTCACTCGCGACACAAAGTCTTCAAAATATGTCCTATTTTAACAACAAAAGTTTTTGCTTGGTCGAAATCAACAGAGTTGTTGTTTTGTTGCTGTTTTTCCGTTTGGTGGAAATCCGATTTAAGGCGAACTCTCTTTACAAAAACAGAGACAAAGCACCGAAACATTTTGATCTTTTCGCCAGGCGGGACTTTTCATTGTTGAGGAAAACACGAATTCGCAAAACAAAGTCTTTAAAATGTTTCTTATTTTGACAGTAAAAGTATTTGCTTGCTATTGTCAAAATCGACTTAGTTGCTGTTTTGCTGCGGTTTTGTCCGTTTGGTGGAAATTCGCCTGAAGTTTTCGCTGTTGACGAAAATACGAATTCGCGACACAAAGTCTTTAAAATGTTTCCTATTTTAACAACAAAAGTTTTTGTTTTGTCAAAATCGACAAAGTTGCTGTTTTGTTGCGGTTTTGTCCGTTTGGTGAAAATCCGCCTTTATACCACTGATCTCGATGGATAGCCACCCAAACAGCAAAAACTTTCCACTTGGTAATCCCCCATATAAGTAACGCACGGGTCTCGCGATGCTTATGTCCGCTCCACAGCTTAACCATTGTTTATTAGTGTATCCCAGCTCTGCAGCAAGGTCAAGAAATAGTGGTGACGCATGCTTTACTTATATGGAGGATTGCTCAATGGAAAATTTTTGCTGTTAAGGCAATGCTTGTAACCTGCGCGAAACAAAAGTTACAAATTATGGGCGAAAAAATGAGTTTGTGCGCAAGCAATTTGAAGTGAAACGCGCCTGGCGCCAAACAAAGTATCGGGCAGAATCATGTGAATTTATCGCCGCTTTTCCGTTTGAAGGACGTTGAATCAGTACCGTATTTAAATAAATTTTAAAAATACAGTTACATCAAAACGTCTAATGTAACTGAATTAATTAAATGTTCATCACCTGATTTGCTACTTTGACAGTTTTCAATAATTAGAACGTAATAAGTATATATATTTTTAATATTTTAATAATAATATTAACAAAAGTGTTTACGTTATTTATTGTAGTAATATTTTAAATTTTGTTTTTAAACGTCTCTGTAATGTGTTCTGAACTCTAAATGTGTAATGATATATATGTCCAATTTTTCTCAAGCTGAATTTCATGTCATTTATTAAGCCACCATAATACTTTATTAACCCCTTTTTAGTGCTTTTTATCACTATAGGTTAGCGGCCAATTAAAAAAATGCCATTCTTTGAAGTTGTTGGACGGACATTCTCTTGCTCTGATATTGCAAAACCACGACATTGTTTTTTGGCCGATTCCTTTTTGTCTCCTTTATCTTGCCTCGACTTTCACCTTTCTACAAAATGAAACAAAAGTATTGGTTCCAGATATGTGATATATGCTAAATTCTAACCTTAAAATATCGGAATATAAAATCACAATTTTTTAACGCTCTTTTGCAAAGTGCTATATATTGGTGGATGCTAAAGCAAAATTTACCCTTGATTTAAGTTCAGAACATAAATAAAAAACGTATTTTGCATTTCTGAGCCACCATCACTTTTTCTTTAAGATAAGGAAAAATTGTGACTTTACTGATGATCACGCATCCATGTTTAGTAGTCCAAAATACATCACAGAATCTGGGTCGTATTCTTTTTTTATTTTATTGTGACATTAAGCTCACGATATTAAATTATTATTTATGTCAACGTGACACAGGTAATCCGTTTACCTTTTTTTTTAAATTAAACAAATCTTTGTCCTTATTCACTGTTGACGTATCGTGTCATGTATATTCGTAAAGAAATGTAAAATAATAAAAATGATTTAAAAAGATTTAAGTCCGGTACTGGACATGACTTTTTAATGCGCATGTACCAAGGACCTTCCGGTGGGCCTCCAGTTTGTTTACTGCGCGAGGTCGTAAAAATCCGCAAAAGGCGACTAGGCTCTGTGTATCTAAATTTGAGATATCTATGCTTTATACTGGATTAGTATAAAAAAGAGGAACGGTAAATTATCTCAGCAACCGTCCAGTATAAAGGAATCAAATTTTGTGCGAGAGTAGCTGCGACATGAAGAATTTAAAAAAATATATATGTGAACAAGGTTGCCAAGTTGACATTTTTCTCTGTAGGTTAGGGAATTTCAAATTTTTAAATGGGTTAATAATAACCTCAATAAGAACTTAAATATTCTAGGGGTTGCTTTTCTTTTTAATTCGAATACACTCATATTAAGAGAAGTTGTTGGCCCTTAAAATAAAAATTCTTCTGTCATTTACCGTATACAAAACCTGAGTAAGTTCCTTCCGAAGAAGAGCTTTCGAACCATCATACCATCAACTTCTTCATATTCTGATTGCCGCCGCGGCAGTCGCGTGTCGGCCTTCGCCTTCTTCGATCCGTAGGAAGTCTTCACGCTTCAATTGCTTCGCGCGGGATACGGCGGCGTGTGTGGCTTTATTTTCAAATTGTTTATGACTTTATTTACCCATTTAAATACAATTGACAACAATTTGTGGCAGAGAGGATAATTAGATTAATTATTTTTGTGAGTAGTTTTTTGATGTTTTTAATGTGTTTTTCTTATTTAACTAGGATAACTAAAATCAAGATTAACAAATCCCACGAAAATTTGTTTTTCCAAAATTCTCCCAAAAATACTTATGTACAGACTATTTACGGATGGGATCTAGAAGAGGACAAATGGACCAAAAATTGTATTTTTCAAAAAATAAATGATTATCGATAAAAAAAATTGCCCATAAAAAAATATGATTTACAAAGAGGAAATGTTGATTTTCTATAACTTTGCAGAAACTTGAAAAACATAATTTTTCTTCAAGAATAGACTACCTTTATTTTTAATTTTTAAGCAAAATGTGGTTTATTAAGGATACATTTTGTAATTGATAAAAATAATAATACAACATTTGTTCACAGCTGAATAATGGTGTTAAATATGAATTTGGGGGAAAGCAGGAAAATGCTATTTTAAATAACTTTTTATAAACGATTTTTAAGGCGCACCCTGTATACAAAATTAACGTTGTCTCTCCGTAAATAATATTTTTTACAAGCAAAAATATTTTATCAAAAATAACTAAAAATAAAACAAAAATATATTATCCATTTGTTCTCTTGTAAGCATCATCGGTGGACAGTTGATATATGTGGACTGTCCGCGGATGGGATTCAATTTAAAAACCGAAATCACTCATATTTGGAGCATACAGTTAGTCGATTACGCTTCATAATTTAAATGATAATTAACATTGGGCCACATGAATAAAGAAGCAAATGCTTATACTTATAAAATTTGAGTAAACGCTTTTGCTTCTAAGTATAAACAAATGCTATTGCAATATTTTTTTTATATCATAGGCATTTGCTAATACTTATAAGCAAAAGCATATACTTCAAATTTTATAAGTATAAGCATTTGCTTTATTCATATGGCCATTAACAGTGTGCCGCTGAGCTCTTACCTAATTCAAGAATATATTTTTTTGTCCTAATTTTTGAATTTTGAGACCGACGCAACACCTTTAAAAAATGGGGCATTTACTTACCTTAAAAAATGTAACCGTTAGACGTAAATTATTCTTAAAATTAAGTTGTAATTTTTTCCTTTAATTACCAAATAAATTTGCGATAGGAAAGTTTGAAATTAATTAATTTTTAATTTTAAAGGATATACCTGCTCAAAGTTAGCGAATGTTTGAAAGTCATCGCGTTTTTTGGTCACCCTTCTTCAATTTGAAATAAATTAAATCATTTAAAAAATAATCCTATTTTTACCCACTTTTCTGTATTTGTTGCAATAGGCTAGTAGAAAAAGCAAATAATTTCAGAAAACGTAAATGTAACGTCGTTTCGCTATATGTGTGTGAAAGTGATATTTTTCACCCTAAAAATTACAACATAATTGTCTGTTGTACAGTATGTCCTCGGATAAAATTTAAATCAAAAAAACTTAGAAAAAAAGATTTAAATTGATAAACATTTTAAGTCTTGTACATGGAAAAGAGATAACTACTATTACTTTTAATAATGCATCAGAGTGTCCAGTGATAAAAAATGTTTTTATAATTCAATATCTGAAGTTTTAGTTATAACAACGTAATTTTAATTTTTAATGTTATTGTTCATTTTAATACTGCTCTATATGTAAATAAAAATTAAAAGTAACTTTTACACGTTTTTCACATAAGTTTTAAAAGTAGACACAATAATTTTTTTAATTGTTAAAAGTAGGGGCAGGTTTCTTTTTCAAATTTTTCACGTTTTTGTAGGGTTCAGGTTTCCTGTACAAGACAAGACATAATTCTCAACGTAAACCTTGTTTTTCTTTATAAGAAGCAAAAGCGTTTGCCATACACCACTTTCTTGAACATTGAAATTTAACAAATTTCTGCTCTATTTGAGTGATTGTAAAGTATATCCGATATTATAGACATTTTGTATGTCGTAGATATTTGATACATTATACAAAAAATAAAAATATTTATTACAGCTAATAACATTAAAATAAGTATATGACTTTAAAGTGTATCTGGTAAGCTATTATACTTGGTACTTTTGTTCTGCACCTCGAGTGTATTCTTGAAAGTTCAGGACATGGTAAATACCATAATCTATGGCTAAGCTTACGCTTTAAAATTCCAATTCTGTTCCGCATTCTCAATTTACGTTTTTGTTAGATATTTTTTTGTTGGGTTACTATGATCTGAGCAGATAAAGCTTGTCATGACCCAATAATTCACTTTTTTAAACCATCAAGGTTAGTTTCTACCAAATTATTGTCAATTTAGTATACTTTAGTAAAATTATTGATGTACTATTAAAATGCCTAATTTTACAATTAAATGCTTTTTTTTCTGGTAAAATAATAATGATAATAAAAAATACGTATTGATACTTAAAACAAATTATCATCTGTATACGTCATGCTACTTCATCTATTCCATGGGCAATTTTTACCAATTCGTAAAAAAAAATGGTCTAAAGCAACGACAAAGCGAGAATGACATGGCAACGTATCAGAAAAGATTTTAATGCAGGGGTTCTCTGTCTAATCTCTACTTGGTAGTGATCAACACAGAAATTTAATTGAAAGCATCGAACTGGTATAACGTGTATATGTATTTAAGACGCTAAGCCAACTGTCTCACCAAGTGCGGGGAAGAGTTGTAGTACACCAATTAATATGATTTTTTTACGATCCTTTGGTTACTAAGATCTCTTAACACCACTTGTTTTTATTCACAACCAGTGTTTTTTAGTTGGGCGATACTCGACGGGAAAATTTGGAGGGTGGGCAGCAAACTGGGTAAAATCAGGGGCGCAATTAGGAGGACTATTAGTCCCCCTTCCAAAATCAATGAATATTTAAAATATATTATAGTTTTTCGACATACATTTGGGTGTTTCCAAAAGTTGCAAAAAAAACGCTACCATTAATTTATGAGGCAACCCAACCATGACCGTTTCTAGGGTGTCTAGCTAGCGCCGTGGTACAAAAATTATTAAAGAGCAAAAAAAGGCCTCACTTTAATAAGTCCTCTTCAATATTTTTTGAAGAGCAAAAAAAGGTCTGTCCTTTAAAATAATACTGCCCTTTATTCCACAATTTTTCGCCCTTAGCGCCACCCGCTAGTCACGGCCTTGAACCCAACTTACCATAGTCGAAAAGTGGTGTAAGATTTTGAAGATAAAAGGGTTTCTATCAGGATTCTGTTTTTTATAAATAATTTTATTAATAATGGGTTTATTGTCACGATATTCGGCTAGTGGGGTTTTTGGCACGTAAAATATAAAATTTGCTCTCATTTTAATGGTAAAATTTAGAGGGCATCACTTGCGGTATCTATACTCTGTTCACTATAAATTGAGAAAAATATCTAAACTAAAAATTAATTTTATTGGTTTAAAAGTCAGTAACCCTAGTTACCACCATAAAAAATGTATTTCAGTGGTTTAATAATAGAGTAACCGGAGATACTTACTGGGTATTTATTATCAATAATTAATTTTTGGCCACTATAAATTATTTATACTGGCCAAAGTATAGTAGTGATTTTAATAAAAAAGTTGAAATAAACCTAATGTCCTAATGGCTTTACGTGTGAGATAAGGGTGGTAAAGTTTTTAAGAAATAACCTTTATAAGGACATAGCTTTGACCTAGTCCTACAGAAATTTAATTATTTAAATCTAGATATGTCATAAACGGCGGGTAAAATTAACTTTGGCAAATATACCTTTTCAGGATAAAATTTGTTAATAAATAAGAATTTTTATTTAAGAATTAAATACGAAGTAACTCAAAAAGTTATTTCGCTTTAAATGCCCTCAAAATACCGTTGGTGGTTCCCTCTAAATTTAACAAATAAAATGAAAATAGATTTTATTATTTTACTCCCCAAAATCTTAATGTTGTGTCAATACACCTATGATTAACAAAATGATTTATAAAGAACTAGCACCAGATTGAACCTTTAAAACTCTGTATCTCCAAAATTATTCACCTTTGCACTAAAGTAAGTTTTTCCGCACCTTTTAGAGACACCCTGTATATTATTAACTATGGTTGCTGCGCCAATCAGTAAAAAATATCAATTAAACGGATAAAGGGTGTTTTAAAATTTAGTACAAATATTTTAGGGGCTTAGTTTTCGGGTCCTATAAACTTGTGTCCCAAAAAAGTACCTCCTAAACAATAGCCGTAGTAACTTCCGTAAAAAAATCGTTTATTTTAAACTATGGCTACATTTTCGCATTTCAAATCTTACCAAAAGTTGGCAAGCCCCTGTCACTTAAGAAGTTGTATTTATTGTTTGCCTTATAAAAGGTACAAACTCAATGTTAGGGGTGGTTGGTTAGGCCAGTTGATGACCACAATTTGATATGTACGATCATTTTTTTGTAATTTAAGCTACACCAGCATTTTGGCAACAGGAAAATCCAAATATTTGGTTTCATTGAAACGATTTTTAAGAAAGTCGCTTGGTTAGTAGGGAATGGAATCCAAAAAATGACTTATTTTACTTTCACCTTGGTGATGTATACTATTTTGTTTAATATATGAACATTTTATTATTTAAATTTTTAATTAAAATAACCGGAGAAAATTTAAAATTTTCAAACATTTTGGATGGAATATTTTATTTTATATTTAAATTTTAAACCAAAATCACATAGTGTAACATATAATACTGGTAATTTTTAATATCGCCACCATACATAGATCATTTATTTAAGAAATCCATGATTCCCTATGTGCTACTCAAATATAAATTGAATAAATAGTATATGGGAATGGGATACTATTTTTTTAACAGGTCCTTTTGCATTTTTTGGTTTTTACTCAGTTAGCAGGTTCGGCAAGAACAATTTGGTTTGGGCGCTCGCCCAACCGTGCCCACCCTTGGCGCCGTTAACAATTTTTTTTTGACAGGATAATCAACCCTTTGAAATTTGATGCCAAACATTAGTCGAGTCAATGAAGCTGTAAAACAAGTAATCGTAGAAAGTCCTCGATAACAGCTTTAATTTTGATCATTTTACTTTTAATATTTTTATTTTCCTATATTTAGTTAAAATCAGAAAACCCCTCCGGGAGGAGAATAATTTTTGTATCGTTTAAACAATATATTATGTGTTTGTTATTTCTACAGAGTGTACAAAAACTCTGCCGACAAACTTTAAGAAGTGATTCTACATCAAAAAATAGGAAAACAACTATATGTGAACATATGTCCTAAAAGTCCTATTTTTCGAAATACAATCGTTTTTTTATCATAACTTTTATATCTGTTCAGATATGCTAAAGAAATTTTCGACAGGTCTTCAAAGCAATAAAATAATTTTTTTAGCGTACAAGGAAAAAAATATTTCGTTAGTGTTGTTCGTGAGAGATTTATTGCAAATATTTTAAAAAATGGTACGCCACTGCATTTTCCTCCAAAAAAGGGTTCTTGTTAACTTTCTCACAAATTTGGTCTCTTGACTTTTCATTTGATGTATGGTTTTTGCGTAAAAAAATAAAAATCTTTGGTATCTATTTAGTATAAGGTAGTCATGTTAGGAGTACTTGGTTTGCTTTATCAATTATTAAATAAATTAAGAATTAAGACATTAATGTATTGACATTTTTTTATGCTTAGAAGGCCCTCTTAAATTTATTAAAAATTTCTATACTGGTATAAAAGTAATGATAAAAAAATATATTATTTATGAATTTTAACACCCTATAGTTTTGAAAGTACGACTCTTGGGGTATATGTTCATATTAAGTTTTTTTCCCATTTCTTAATGGAGAATCACCCTTTGAGTGACGAATAAGCAATTAAATGGAAAATCCTATTGAGTGCCCTAGATTCCTAGGGACTTGAAAATTTTCTCGGAAAAGTTTTGGACACCTTGTATAAATAATATACAGTGTGTCCCAGGATAGGTGTTACAAGAGGACAAATGGACCAAAAACTTTGGAAATTTTAAATGTTCTTTTAGAAAAACTAGTCGCATAGTGCAAAACAAATAAGTACAAAATTTTACTCAAATTGTTATTACTAAAAATATGAAAAATGACCGAGAGTAAAGTAAGTTGTAATGCGTAATGTAAAAAAATGACAATTACATTTTTTTATTGTCATACTTTAACTTTAAATTTTGACATAAAATTCAATTCTCTACAATATTTACTTACCCAATTTTTAAAAATAAATTAGTTAGTTCGTGGGCATTTTTATATTTTTACCTATAACTCTCCCTGTATAATACGAATTAAAGTAAAATTTTGTATTTATTATTTTTGACCATGCAAGCAGTTTTCCCAAAATTTCGTTTTAAAATCCAAAAATTTTTGGTCCATTTATCCTCTTGTAACACCTATCTTGGGACACACTGTATATACACGGCGTCCGCTCAATAATGGTACATAGAAAGACCACTAATTCCTTATGCCAAAATATCAAGATTTAACCAAACATACCTGTATCTGAAGTTGATAATAAGGAAGATACAGGGTGTCAAAGTTATTCTTTTTAAATTTTTTTAGATAATTTTTAATACGTTTTTATATTTTAATAAAACTCGGTATCCAAGGGTTTTAAAACATGAAATATTCAAATCCTGATATTATTTTTTACGTGTAAACTAGAGAAGGGCTAGCTACACTATTTAAATATCTTTAAAACGCCCAACTTTTTGTACTACTCTTTATGGCACATCTAAGTAAACCAGTAAACTTCCCTATGCTTTCTATACAAAATAGGTATACTTTTTAAGAATGGCTTCGGGCAACCCTTTTAAAGATATTTGCATTTAAGTGGTTTAGCGCAACCAAAAAGTATATGAAAGATTACAGACATTTTATTATTGGTTTAGCAGATGTAGTTATGGCTATTTCGGTATTTTTCGGTTGAACTTAACCACTTAAATGCAGATATCTTTCCAACGGTTGCCCAGAGGCATTCTTACAAGTTATACCTTTCGTGTAGAAAGCATGGGGTAAAACCCTTATATACTAAGTTTTTTAAAAATATTTAAAACATATCAAAATTATTGAAATAAAATAAAAATATATTTTTTCAATTTGACACCCTGTATCATTACTTTACCTTACCTTATTATTTACTTTTGGATATAGGTGTGTTTGGTTAATTCTAATATTTTATTATGAGGAATTTGTGGTTTTTTGTGCACCATTAATTAGCGGACACCCTGTGTATTGTTAGAACAATATAAATAATAATAATTTCCACCTTCTGAAAGGTTCCTGATCTCAAAATGGGAGCTATTACTTTTGGCGAAAAGTCTTTCCTGGCTCGACTAGTAATACTGGTATTAAATTTTTATACTTACATGTTTAGTGTAATATCATATTTATGTTATGTAAATTTACAAATATTATTCACGCAACTTTTGTAAAAGTCAGTTATAATTTTGGCACCTTGACTCTGGCTAAAAATATATACCTCGTTCAACGTAGTAAATTCACAAAACAAATTTTTTATGTAGCCTATTTAAAAAGTGTTAAAAACCTATGCAAAATATTCTAGAGTCCTACATTTGAAGGTCTAATTTGTCAAGGTTTGTTCAAAAATATATTTCTTTTAAGCAAAATAACACGTAGATAAAAAAAAGTTTTTTATTTTTATTTTTTACTTATCATACTTCTTTAATAAAGCAGTGGCATTGTTGGTGTTATTATCTTGGTTACTATTTGATAATATCAAGGATATTGTGAACACCAAATATAAAAAGTATACATTTTGGGAATTTTAAAAATATACATTTTTGGGAAATTTAAATTTTAATTGGGTTACTTAACATTGGGAAATTTGGTACATAAAAATATACGTGAGGTGTCAAGGTTTAAAAAATATAAATCAGACAATTTTCTAGGTTACTCTTATAATAATAAAATAAAAACATTAAACAAACTTGGTAGCGTAGAAATGCAAAACAAACACTGGTATATTTGATATTGAAAGAAGAAAGAAAGAAATTAAAAGGGGGATTGTTTATCAGAGAAGAAGTAGTTAGTAAAGTCAAGCATAAAGTTAAAGTTTTAGTTAAGCCCCGTACGGGCTATCCCTAGGGGTATGCCCGTACCAAATTAAGTTAGTTCAATAAGTTAAGTTGGTCCTAGAAAATGCAAAGTTAGTTTTGATGGTCCGCGGGTCTCATGGTCCCCAAAGGATAGTTCCATATGGTACATTGGTCGAAGTGACGTCAAGTAGCCCCTATATATATATGTAATTCCAAAATTATAACGTCACAATATAATAAAAAATAAATAACGTATCAAATTAACAATGGATTATTATCAGCCCATAATAGCAAATTAACGGATCTTAGACATTTTTAGTATGGTAGCAATATTTTTAACATACCTATATCTACCTGTCCTATTAGCACAATTCCGATATTATATTCTTGGTTCAATAATTTTACACTTAAGTATTTATTTTATTGAATAATTGCCATGTACTTTATCTGTGAAATCGATAGGAATCAGTGGCCTTATTTATAGGGATTAATTTTTTACTTATTTTTATGTTATTTTATTATTTATATATCTCATACACTTATCTATTCTATAATTAGAAATAGGTAAAGTTTGTAACTTTGTTTGTTTGTTGGAGCTAATCTTCGGAAATACTGAACTGATCATGAACATTCTTTTACCACCAGAAAGCTACACTATTCAGGAGTGTTACAGGCTACCTATATTTTATTAGGATGAAACAAAAAAGTTTAAATAAAAATGATGGCATATGTAGGTAAAGTCAGCGTAAATAAAGACTAATGGCACTGAATGACTACTTTCCATAACCAAACGGTGGTAGAGTGCTCGCCTGCCACGCAGGCGGGTTCGATTCCCGGCCGATGCAGATTATTTTTTTATAATGATAGATAAGAAAAAAACAACAATTTTAGTTACTTATTTTTAGTAGATTTTTGTTTTTTTCGATATTCATCTATACTTTCTAAACTAATATTATAAAGGGGTAAAGTGTGTAACTTTGTTTGAAAGGGCTTATCTTTGGAGATACTTAACCGATTATACAAATTGTTTTATAATCAAAAACCTACACCGGAGTGCTATAGGCTATATTTTATTATAATTGTACAACAAGTTTTGAAAAAAAAACCCTTAACGAAGTGGGTATTTTTGGCTGGGGCTAATTTATTATATTTATACAGGAAAATTAAAAAAAACGATCACGAAACTCAAGGCGATGATTTTACTTACAAATGTATCTTGTTTGGTTTGCGAGATAAGAAAAAAACTTAAAATGTGTATTTTAGAAAAAATGCTGATTAATTTTTATTTTTTATCATTACTACGAATTTATATTTTAATTTCAACGTTTTGGTTTTAAAATACCATCAACTATTGTTTTTCTTAAAGCGGCGATTTATAAGTACACTTTTAAGAACGTTTTTTTCCTTTAAAATGACGTTTTACACTTTTTAAAAATTTTATAATTTTTTTGTTTTTTGGGAGTTGAAATTTAAATAAAATAATATTTGGCTTTTTTCCACAATAAAGAGGTTTTATAAACATTTTAGGAAAATTAAACTTTTTATGTACTATGAAAAACTATTCTGCCCTTGCATATTATAATTAAGGTTAGGATTACTTTAAAAGAAATAAATTAATAAAATATTTAATATAAAATAATTATTTTATTTAAGTTACATAAAAAAATTACTTACTATACAGAGAAGGTTGCAAATTCTTAACAAAGGTTTATAGGCTTCCGGTCAAAATTATTTTATCATAATCCAATAAAATAAAATGACTGCCAGACCAGAACTGAGTCTATGGTGGCGTCTAAAAATGTGTTAATCTTTTTATCAATAAATTACTAAAAATATTTAGCGACTCAATTCCGAAAAAGAAACCTTGTTAAGAAAGTCAATGGAAGCATATTTCACCGGTACGAAACTTTTTGTATATGTGTATAATACTGAAACTAATCAAATAAAGTTAAAGATGTAAAAAAATGAACCAATTATTTAATAAATGTAAAGAGATTAAAAGTTAATAAAGCAGAGAAACATAACCACAAGAATAACCTTAGCCTTACCACAAATCAAATCTAATTTAATGCTTTGAATAGTGAACTATGATTTAGAACGGTCAATATTATTGATAAACAGGACGTTGCAAATTAAGTATAGTACGAGTATGAGTGCATTTATATGTAAAAATCTTAGTATCGATAAACATTAAGAAGATGACAAATTGGTTTAATTAGGACAAAGATGCCCTTAATTTAAATCCGTTGGAAAAATAAAAAAAAATGTAAGGTTAGATTAGCATTTCTTTAGCTTATAATGAAATGTCAAACAACATAAAGTCTGTTTTGGAAAAAAAATGGTAGTTCATCTATAATTTTTTTATTTATTTTACCAAAGGGTTTTTTGACATGAACTTTTCAGATCCAATAATAACTTTTGTGCACTATTTTGAATTTTTCTAAAACGTCGCAACTTTTTTGTGCTACCCTGTATGTATTATTTAGGTATAACAGTAAAATGTCCTGTGATTTTTACACAAACAGATATAACTTGTTGGAACCGCTCTGAGCAACCGATTTCAAGATATTTGTGTTTAAAATGTTTAGTGCAAGAAAAAGGCATATGGGAGAGTCGGGTGCTCGGTTATTGTTTGAGATAGGAAAATATTTTAAATACAAAAGTTTTAGGGGTTTAACAGAACAGCCAGGATTTGCTTTTGTTTCATTTGATTCAATTCAATGAAACTAAAGCCACTGACGTTAAATTGTCTATGAATCAGAGCGACTGACTTTTCCAGTATTCAAAGTCATATCCTGCGGTAACCAGTGGTCCAAACATAGACAAAGTACATATTTTTGAAAACAGGAAAATATACCCTTTTCAGTGAACTTAATTTATATATGGTGTTCTATTTAAAATACCAAAGTTGATGCCCATTTGTTTACTTTACGATTGTCAATTGTTTTTTTAAGCAAATCCTGGCGGTTCTTATAAAACCCTGAAACTTTTGTATTTAAAATATTTTCCTATCTCAAACAATTAATCTTGTAGACCCCGTTCAAAATATAACTGAACACCCTATACATTAAACAGTGTGTTGTGTTAGTGGTTGCCGAAGTCATAGGAGATTTTACTGGTATACTTAGATGGTACTAGGGTAGCACAAAAAAGTTGTGACGATCTGGAAAAATTCAAAATAGTGTGTAGCGCCGTCTAGTTTGCACAAAAAGTTAATATCAGATCTAAAAAGTTTATGCCGAAAAACCCTTAATTACCAAGCTTTATTAAAATTTTTAATAAAACATATTAAAACCTATTTGAACAAATAAATATTTTTTAATAAGTTTACTCCTTCAAAAGTTATTCGTTGAAATCACTTTTGAATTTATCTTTAACGTCAAATAACTTTTAAAGTAAATTTATTGAAAAATATTTGAGGGCCGTTTTTGTAGCGTCTCCAAATTTCCTTTTAAAATAAACATTTTTTTTTATTTAAATATTGATCTTTATAAAAGTAATAAACATCTAAACCCAAAAAACAAAATTAAAAAAATGGGTTATTGTTCAAAGACCAATTACATGGAAACGGCTTAACTGACGAAAATTTAGGAGAAATGCTTTTTGTAAGGAATTTAATTTTCTTTAAGAATATGTGTTGGTAAAGTTTTTATGTCAACAATTTGCAATTTCTTCATTAAAAAAAATATTGTTGCCAAAAAACTGTCAGTCGCGATGATAAAACTCTCAATGATAATATTAGGGACACAGCATGCTTGATTTCATTCAAAGAAGAGGTGTTCGACTCATTAATAATCCTTTACTTACAGAAAGGCTTCTTTCTCTTGCACATCGTCGGGCTGTGGGAGATTTATCGCTTTTTAAAGGTACTTTCATGGCTTCTGCTTTGAAGAACTGTCCAGTGTAATTCCTCCACTCACGGTTTCCAAAGGATAAACTGTGTTGCCACGCGTACGCATCTCTATACGGTCAAACTGGACAGGCTCCGACTTAGTGTTGGAACCTTTCAAATGATCTTCTGAATGATATTCGAATATCGAGATATTCGAAATGTTTCGAATATTTTTTCCGAATATTCGTACTTCGTCGTGAAATATTTCATGAACGATCAGTCATGAATTTATATTCATAAACACCGAACACAAATACGAAAGATACCGAATGAATGATGAATGATATTTATATCTAGGCGTTTAATATAGACAACCCGTAAAACATACCCCAAACCATTAGTAATCAAACAAACAAATATCAGCTGTTATATTTATGGTTAAATAGCGCCAAAACTCGAAAACACTCGGAATAAGACGTGAAATAATTTGTTGTCGCAAATAGCAACAATCTTTCAATCGGTATTTCGACAGAATAAAAGCTTATTGGCAATGAAATATAAAATGTTTCGAAAGATCTTTTGCATTGAAATATGAAATGTTTTGAAAGATGTTTCGAAAGATCTTTCTCAATGAAATATAAAATGTTTCGAAAGATCTTTCGAATATTAAAATCTTCCGAATACGAATATTCGAATATCGAAATCTTTCGAATATGCACACCACTACTCCGACTTCCACTTTGTTTGTTCTTTTATCCCAAGAGTTTTTAGAATGTGGAACCTGCTGCCCGCGGAGGTGTTTCCCCCTCCCCAAATCTTCAAGTATTTAAGTCCCGTCTCAACAAACTTCCACAAACCTTGTTTAAAACACCCACGATACGTTAGTATTTAGGCTTTTAGCCTTCGTGAATTGGATAAAAAAACTGGCGTGATATTTATGCACTATATTTTATATATTATTATTTAATACAGTAGGATTCAACTAAATCGTTTTTTAAATATGACAATTTTATGTTATTTACCCTAACATTCTACACTAAATCTTGTTAAAATACCAATAGAATACGTATAGTCTTCGCTTTACGAAGAGAAAACGTTTAAGGAAAGAAGTAGAGTATTAAATATTCTAATCTTTTCAAAAATATGAAAGCGAGATTCATAATAATCGCAATAAATATAACTAATGTTTAACATTATTAAAAACTAGGTAAACACTAACATTATACATTTTATGAAAGTGTCACGTATTTAGGATATAAAGATAGCCGCAAAGATAGCAATTATTACCAGAAGAGTTTTTGTATTTCAGTTGGTTTACAAGTAGACCTTAAAATTAAACTTTTTTGGTATGTTTAAAGCCGCGTCCAGACTTGTAACACTTCGCCGAGCCGAATACCGCGCCACATAGCCCGGCCGTGGACGTGGACAAAATTTACGTCGTTTAAAGGGCTTGGCGAATGATTCTACGGTAATTCAGATATTGTAGGTTTCTTGCATCAAAGAAGCGCGCAAATAGGTTGGTTGGTTTGAACGGATTGTTGCAAGTCTGAACGCAGCCTCTTGTCAGCCTGTCTACTTAGCCGTATAATCGAGACAGGGAAATATTTTTGGTATAAAGCCTTAAAAAAATGAACAAGTATAACTTTGACGTCAAAGAAACGTCCCCAAAATATTTGTAATTAATTTTGAAACACCCCTTATGCATACATCTGTAAAAATTGGTGACTAAATAAAATGTGAAAAACCAACTTAAAAATTGCTTTTTTTGTTTTTTTGCTTATAACTTTGTAAGTATTTTGCTAAGTTTTGTAAATAATTTAAGTTTAGTCAATTAAGATAAAAAATGCTAAGAAAAAAAAACAAAGAGAAATTTTTATGACCCTTTCGATACTTTTGGCTGTTTGTTAAAATTATTTTGATGGGTTTTGAACAATAATTTTGCATCAAATATACTAGGGATCTCAAGCTTTCAAAAGATTTTAAAGATCCTATTATTGGCGATAAATTTTACTAAACTTATGGTTTGTTAGCGTTTGGCAAGGCCCTTTTTCGATACAGAAAATAATTTATAAATATTTTTGTAACTACTTATTAAACAAAGTAAAAAGGTGATAAAACTTTTACCTTTTTGTTAAATAAATTGTTACATTTGTGTTGCTACTTACACACACTTTAACTTTACTTAAAATTATATAAATATAGAAAGTAAAATGAATTATTTATTTAAAAAAACATTCCTTTAGTTTATACCTATAATTTAAGAGATTAAAAAAAAATAGAACTTTTTAATGACGTTTTTATGCTTTGTAATTAAGCATTTCGAAAATGTATTTTTTTTTTTAATATTTTTCAACATAATATTTTCGCGATTTTCAAGCACCCAGTAAAATTCTTACTGGTATAGTTAGGACCATCCGTGCACACTGTATATTAATTATCAGATACCGAAATTGAAAAAAAAATAGAAAACATTACCAAGTTAACATGCCATGTCACATCACATGTCCACAACTAATTCCATTCATAGTTTTGGTGACGATAGTATCTTTCATTTAAATTTTCAGGTTCCTAAAGCAACCTCAAAAACCTGATCTGGAAAGCAAACGCAAAGAAGGGCATATATCCCTGCACAAAATCTTAATATAATATTTGGATTGAGGCGCTAAAAATCTTGTCTATTTTAGTGCATCCATCATCTAAAACAAAATCATGTTCCTTGTCGCGAAAAGAGTTATCTACTACTATGTATCCTTTTAATCTTGTGGAAGTCATATTTGAGAATGCCACGGCGGCAGCTTTAAAAAGCTTGGCTTTCTCTTTCGAGCCAAAAAGTATTTTTTCCTTTTAATTTATACATTTTGTATGTGTCCCAAATCCGACCTTCCTTGAAATATTGCACATAGCATTCTTGATTCCATTTAGAGAAGAGCTATTTGCCTCATTAATGATTCATCACTTACAGAAAGACTTCCTCTCTTGCCCAATGTCGGGCTGTAAGAAATTAATTGCTTTTTATGGGTACTTCCATGGCTTCTGTTCTGAAGAATTGTCCAGAATAATTTCTTTACTCCCGGTTCCCAACTTGTGGTGACGCATGTATGCATCGCTATACTGTAATACGGTCGAACTGGACAGGCCCCGAATTTCCATTTCGTTCGTTTTTTTAAGCCTAAAGTTTCTAAAATATGGAACCTGCTGCTCGCGGAGGTATTTCCTTCCCCTCAAAGTCCCGTGTCAACAAACTCTCTCTTAAGCCTTTTTTTCAGAACTATGTCGTGTCGCCAGCGACATTGAAAGACTTTCCCCACTCTTTTGTTGCCAGCGACAGCCTCTTGACGGTGACACGGTCCTTGTCGCAGCGACAGAGCATAATTATGTTGTTCCCCTACAGCGACACGGCGGAGGGGATTGTCGCTGGCGACACGACGTAGTTCACACAAGGCTTTACTTTAAGACAACCACTACCCTAACGTAGTATTTAGCTTCTTAGCCTTCGTGGATTGTTGAAAAAAAACATCTTTACTTTTATTATAAACTAGAAAACTAGAAATATACCATAGAATTTTACTATTAAACTTTTCTAATATTAATTAATACAAAATTGATTTTTATGCAGTGCGTGTCCATGGGCGTCGCCAGGATTTTTAAATTTAGTTTATCTAAAAACTGACACATGGGACTTATGCCAAATACCAGATGGTATTTATGCTAAAAGAAATACTTTGGTGAAAAATATATTTTGCATAATTGAAAAATCTAGCATAAAAAAAATTGGCGTGGAAATATTTTAACTGACAATAGTTATTTAAAAAATACAGATAATTTTGCAAAATTTGGGATTTGTCGATAACATTTTATCAAATTTACGAAAAAACTACAAATAGTGAATTTGCTTCTTAAACTTAAATTTTTCCAGGGGGCCAAACAAAAATCAACTTTTTTTTCGCAGATCTCAAAATAAAAACGTTCTTTACCAAAGTGTTTCTCTTAGCATCAATAGCAGCCCCAGGGGGTTGGGCAAACAAAAATTAGCTTTTTTTTCGCATATTCCAAAATAAAAACGTTCTTTACCATAGTGTTCCTCTTAGCATCAATAGCATCTGGTATAAGTTTGGTGTGGGTCCCATGTCTTAGGTTTTTAATAATTTAAAAATATTTTGAGAATCCTGGCGACGCCCATGAACAAGTCTTATTTTAATCGATTTTTATACTTTTATATTGATTTTTCACAAAGCCATGTATTATTTAAAAACGACTTAATTAAAGATGTAAAACAATAGATATGATAAATAAGATTTTACCATTGAAATAACACAATTTTTAAATAAACACTCCTTTTTAGTATTCAATATTTTACAATAGTTAAAAACTTTTTCTGTTAAATAAAAAATGTTTCTGTGCACCACAGACATATGTATGTTGTTTTGTTCTTAAAAAGCATACTTTTATCTAATCGCTGTTCTTCTTTTATATGTCTCACGTCGCATTTTCCAACCTGTCACAACAAAAACATTAAGTCTTACCTAGATTACTCACCGTAACAGCTTATTTAGATCTAGATTAGCGTATTTGGCTTCTGTCGCGATTAATAGAGGTGAACTCACAAGAAGCGGAATTTAGTACGTATATGGGTTATTAGAGTTATTATTCGCATTTGTATGCATTTAAAAGGTGTTAACAGAGAAATAAGCAAAACTGAATTTCCTTTTGGTTGTTATCTTATTATTAAAAAATAAATAAATAAATCCAATTACAGGGTGATCCAGGGCCGTATTAACTGTTTGAGACGCCCTAAGCTGGAATTCTATTATGTATATTAGATGCACTTTTTAAATAGATAGAGTAATTCAAGAGGAAGGTTTACATCTATAATTAGTTCTGGTTAGTTTTGGCTAGTTCTGGTATTGATTAGATTTCTAATGTGAAGTCGTAAATAAACACATTTTTTGCGGTTAAATTGCAAACGCTGGCTGAAATAGAGGAATGGGAATTGTTTTAGTTAGCCGCTTTAATACTAAAATTATGTCTTTTTTAGTTCCAAATTAAAATAAAACATTTTTATTTACATTTATATACTAACCAGAACTAAATCTCTAAAATTTTGCCGCAGGCTCCAGCCTACTCAGTCTGCTGGTAAACCCAGAACTGTGTATAATATTTAAACAAAGGTATTGCCATGAACTAGCTTAAAAAACTATTTAAGGCTATATTTAAATTAAAAAATATATTTTTTGTCACATCCTGTATAGTGGCAACCCCATTTTTGTCGATACTTTAAGGCTTGTTAATAAAATATTTATTTTTAAATAATACATCATGTACCAAAATTTGTAATAATAATTTTTTAAAATTTAAAATAAAAAAAAGATACCATGGCTTAAGAGAAAAAAAAGTTTTAATATATTAGTACTGTCCTGTAGAGTTATAAAGAAAATAGAAATTTGTATTATACAGGGTGTGTCAATTTTTTTTTTTAAAGGCCTATGGCAAATACCTATTTTTAAATACTATATTTCAGGGGTGGCCAACTTTTTAGGCCCAAGATCGACTTTTCAGTGACGACGCCCACTGCGATCTATCATTTAATTTTTTTACCAGCGTCCCAACTCCCATTGTCTTCTTTCTTCTTCCTATACAACTTTTGAAGAACAAAAAAAAGGTCCCCACCTCATTTTTCCAAAACCACAATCAATTTGTAACTACCGCCCGCCCTTTCTCCGACTTTCCGCTTTCATTTTCACATTTTTCCGCCACTGCAGCGTTGCGCTCTGGTGCCTTGCACCACCCGGTAGGCACGGCCCTGGTTCTAGGTATTTATATTTTTGACCTTGCTACGATCGACTGGACTAATAGTCGCGAGCGACCAGTCGATCGCGATCGAGCGGTTGGCCACCCCTGCTATATTTAATATAAAATAGTTCTTATCCGGTAAACAGATGGATGCAGGTCGCTTCCTATTCGAATCTTAGACTATAAGATATAAAAAAGTTTTTCAGATAATAATTGTACATGTCAAATAACCTTAATACGACTCTAGTTATGGCGGAAAATAAATAAGAAAAAATATATAAGATGTCGAAGCTTATGATTAGGAGTTAAAATTTAAAAAAACAATTAACTTTTTTAAAGTTTAGTT
Source organism: Listronotus bonariensis (assembly GCA_014170235.1). Classification (NCBI taxonomy): domain Eukaryota; kingdom Metazoa; phylum Arthropoda; class Insecta; order Coleoptera; family Curculionidae; genus Listronotus; species Listronotus bonariensis. The sequence continues at coordinate 71,506 of JACEGR010002821.1, forward strand.
TTTTTACTTATTTACCATATCATTTTCCAAAACGGTTAAACGTAGCGATCTTTTTTAAATATACCTTTTTTGTGCAAAAATACAGGGTGGTCAGTCTTAAGTTGGCACCATTGCTAACTTCTTTATTATTGGAGATACGAAGTCGGTTATACCAGTGAAGTTGTAGTTTTTTTTCTATTATTATTATTAAAGATTCATCAAAAACCTAAATAAAAGTCCTCTTATAATATATCTTATTTAAAATAGTTTCGGAAATATGGACATCCTCAGGAATTTGATATAAAATTGACATTTTTAAATGAAACACCCTGTATATTGCATCACCGTTAAATAGATATTTTAAAGAGCTTTAAGAAAATGCGACATTTTATTTGTCTACCACTTATAGTTTTGGAAATATGGCCATCCAAATCTGAAAATTATGTTAAATTTTCATTATCTATACAGCTATAAGCTATCAGCACTAAGTTTCGTGTCGTAGATAAAATGGGCATTATAACTACCATTTTTTAGATTTGGATGGCCATATTTCCAAAACTATAAAAGATAGACAAATCAAATGTGGCATTTTCTTAAAGCTTTTTAAAATATCTATTAATTGGTGATGCAATTTACAGGGTGTTTTATTTAAAAATGCCAATGTTTTATTAAATTCTTAAGTATGTCCATATTTTCAAAATTAATAAAAATTGGAGATATCATTAGTGGATTTTTTTTTAAATCTTTTTGATATTTAAAACGGTTATGTAATATCCAGAGTGTTTTATTTTAAAAAAGTACATTTTTTGTAATAAATCAAAAACTCGATGTTCAATTGTTTTTCGGTTGGCTGCAAGTTAATCAGCAAAAAATACTACCACTTTACTAATTTACTCGACTATGTATCTCCAATAAAAAGACTTAAGTTTGATAACCCTGTACAAGAAAATACATTTGTTTTAATATCTACAATATACTAAGGCAAAAAAGTTATGCCATTCAAAACATAAGCATCAAATTCAGCGTTGGATTCAGGGGTGGCCCGTGGGAGGACATTTACCCCGTAGCAAAACAAAATCTCTCCCCCTGGAAAATTTTTTCTCTATAATTTTTTAACAAAAACCTAAGCTGATTTTAAGTGCCTATCCTGCAAAAATCCTTTAATACCAAATTTTGTAAAAAATGTAGTTTTGAGAAAATTATTTAAAAATAAATCAAATAAAATGGAATCTTTAGCAAATCATCAACTTTTTAGATTAAAGGTAAGTTTGTTGTGAGGTTCCAATTTATGCAGTGGTTGTTACTACTAAGGAAATCTATGACATATTTTAATTTTAGGTTATTAACAGTTGCACCTGGGGTAGGGGTCAGTGACTGACCCCACTGTAGCTTTTTTGCTATAACTTTTGGATTTCAAAATTTTTTAAATATCGTTTATTACATACTTAATTTTAGCATAAATACACTTCTAAAGAATCATGCATCCTTTAGAAGTGTATTTATGCTAAAATTAAGTTTGTATTAAATAGTGCCGGCCAACAACGTTTTTAGGATGGATTGAAAGGTTTTTAACTATTTTCCCAAAATGATATGGTTAACACTGATACCCTACATCACAAAATAACTATGAGTTAGCTAGTATCTTCTTTGCTTACATCAACGTAAAAAGCTAGGGTCAGTCGCTGACCCCTGACCTATATTACGAGGGTACAAAAATAGACCCCAGGGGCAACTGTTAAACCATATTAAAACTCTAATAATTTAAAAATGTTTGAATCAACACCGTATTTGTGGGGCTTTTATTGTTTCATATAAAAACATTAAAATCAGAAAAGCATTTATATTTAAAATTTGAGGTAAAGCTTACAACCTAATTCGTGGCGATGTCAGTAAAACATTCATTTGGGGTATATCGAAATACGTTGTACTACAAAAAATAATTTACTAAACAGATACTATATGCAGTTACTGTCGTTAGTTTACATTTGTCCCCAAAATTTACTGATACAGTTTACAATTACCGCCTTAAGGCAACTAAGTTCTAAATATTTTTTTACCCTGAACAAACTGAAACTGAAAATTCACAAAATTCTTTAAACAATTCAGAGCATTAAATTTCGTCCACAATTACCCCGATTGACTCTAATTATCATCATTATCAGTCCTCTTAAAATCAGCGTGGATATGTTATAACAGAAAAACAAGCAATACCAATAACATAAAAGCCATTGATGGAGACCATATTGGATATGAATACTATGTCGTAGAAATGCTTTAATGAAATATTCTGTTACATTTATCATCCATCTGTATCATATTTTATAAAAGTAACTGACCATAAAAATACTTTAGTATCATTCTGTACAATTTACTTTGTCAAACAAATGACAATTGTCGTATAAAAAATGTGAGAAATTAGTTAATTGAAGTTTATTCTTGCAAGTCATCATTATCTTTTTATCGACTTTTTCTAAAAGAACCACTAGGTAATTGCTAAACGGTGTACTCAAGTTGCTAGACGAACGCAAATATGTTAAATTTCTAGACTGACATAGTCTAGACCTTATTACAGTCATATCACAAACTTTATTAAGCATCCTCAAACGGTTGACATATTATAACATAAAATGTCGTTTTTTGTTTGATATTACTCGTATATTTTCTACCGAAGACAGAGTATAGGTGGGGGTCATGGTTAGTTCTGGTTAGTTAAATCTTTTTTTATTAATTTCCTAACCCTTAAAACCAATACATGCTTTTAAATCCACTTAAGAATTGTGTCAATTCTTTCTTTTGTTTATTCATAAATAGAATCAGACCGTGCAGGTATAAAAACATTTAATACGATCGGACCGTCCAGGAGTCTCCATATAAAAAGGTTATATTTAAAAAAAATATGTATGTAATATAAAAGAACAAAACAAGTCTGTTAAAAAAATGTGTCTAAATTACTTTACGTGATATCCCTGGGTTCAGAAAATTGCAGGGTCAAATCTTTTTTTTCCTGTCCGTGTATTTTTTGAAAAAAAATAGAGTGCCATCTGTAACCACTAAATACATAAATCATTGTGTTGTATATGTGCTAAAGGTACTTCATCGTCACGATTTATTTTTAGTGGATTTTCACACTATTTCGTCTGTTCCCAACGTTTTTCTCTTCTTGATCTTCAGATTCACTTTCATTATTACTAAACTCATAATAATTATTGTCATTATTCTTATTACTTTCTTCATCTTGTCTTTTAATCTCTTGAACTTCCTTTTAACCTAAATATTCTTTATTCATAGACATGTCTTTTTTATTCCGCAAATAATAACACGGATCGCCGGCGACCTAAAACACCTATAATTCAGGCAATAAACGTTATTTGCTGTGGTAATAGTAATAGCCAAGCTACAAAGGAAGGTGTAGCAGCAAAATTATAAGACAACTTTTGCTAGAATTGTCCAAAATATTATTCGGTAGGATTACGCGAAACCCCAAGTTTTTATTTAAGGGTTAATAGAGATAAACCAAAATGTCATTCGTTTCAGGTTGGAACTAATATTAATTAAAGTTAAAGTGAGATATAAAAACAGTAAAGTTTAATATACCGGGTGCCCACTAAATAACTAGCAAGCCTGTCATTTTCTTGAGAAGTGTTACACGATTTTGAAATTTTGGTCGGATATATGATTAGATAGAATGCAGATTTCTAGTATTTCAATTTAATGTGACCGGTTTAACCGAAAGTGCTCTCGATTTTGCTATTTTAAATAAAACACCCTATATATTTTTCTAAAAATTAATTCTACAGGTAATTCCAAGAATATACATGTACCACATGTTATATTAATTAGTTTTTGAGAGAATGGCGTTTGGCATGACATGCTGTCATGTTAACCGCAATTTTTATCGATGTCTTAGAAAACAAATAATGGTAAAAATACCTGATGCGAATTTTTACACATTTACTGAGCTTAATATCCTATTAACGTAAAAATACAATTTCCGGTTTTACCGAAACTGCCACAGAGATTCACTTTCGGCCGTAAAGAACTTTAATAGTTTTAATGTAAACCACTACCTTAAGTCTTAAATTTAAACCCAACACTTATTGCTCAATCTTCTTTGTTACATATATCCTATATCTAAACCTCATAGGTTTTAAGTTAATAAATAGTGAAACGCTAAAAAATAATATTTTCATTTTTAAGACAGCCTAGCGTTTTACTATTATTATCTTAAAAAGTATTAGATTTACGGTGGCAGGATATAATGGATTAAATATGTGTAAAAAATCGCATTAGGCCTTTTCTAGCATTTAACCATACCGCCAATTAAAAATAAAAAGATTTCTATATGGTTCAAAATTTCTGGCGGTCACTGTGTAAACCTATACCATTATTCCACCATGTAGAATTACCATCTAAAATTTGGTGATCTATTCATAAATCACCCTGTATATTAATGAATTATAGCTGCAGTAAAGAGTCAATTTATATTACTTATTTTTCTTTGCTTTAAAATAATTATATCTTATTTTTAACTTTAATTCAAAAATGATCCTATCCTGAAACTAATTACGTTTTGCTTCTTGTTCCAAACTTCACGGGGCTTTAAGACAAACTATTTAATCGCCGCCACTGATAACAGGTGCTACAGCTGCTTTATCTCAATACAATAGTGATTTATATTTAAAGCCACAATTAATCGTAGTATTATGTGTGCATCTGTTACTTTAACGGTTTTTAATTAGTCTTAAGACTCTTTTCTTGCTGTAGTAAAACCAAACACACGGAGAATATTGAATGTTATTGGCAAATAGATATTTTAATAGGTTTCCTTCTAGACGTACGATTTAAGTAAATATTACTTAGGTTAATAAATACATTTACTCAAAATTTTGATACAAAAATGATCCTAAAAGTCGCTTAATTATACAGGGTGTCCGAAAAGGTGAGGTTAAAAATGATGGGGGTGATAAAGTAAGCCAAAATAGTGTTAGTACCTCATATAAAAAAAAGTTCTATTGCGCTTCTTTAGGCAGATATTGACTTTCAAAGTTAGACTTAAAAAACGTATTTTAATTATAGAATTAAAACTGTTGCCACAGTAGCAATAAAATTTAAACAATAAAATAGCCTTATACTAATGCTTCTTTTCATAGGTTGACTATTCAGTAAGTCGGGGTTATTGAGGGTGACACAATATTTTTAAATTTTATGTATGCATTTTTGACACAGGTGACAAATTTATCATATTGCTTTGACCGTTCATCTTTTCCTACAAAAAAGGTATACTTTATTTGAGTCGATATCTTGAATCGTTTTTATAAATCGCATTTTAAATCCAGACATACCAGCATTTTGTATGTAATAAAAATTTCCATTTTTTTTATAATGTGGTAGAATTATTAAAAATGGTGTTTGTGAGCCATTTTAAATTTTTAATACAGATAAATACTGATTTTGATAATTTTACCATATTTCAATAATTATCTCAACAAACTTAAATTTTTTATTACATAGTAAATGCTGATTCTCTGGATTTAAAACGCGATTTTATTAAAAAGGGTACAAGATATTGATTAAAATGGGATATACCTTTTTGTACAAAAATGATAAAGGAATTAAACGGTCAAAGCAAAATGTAAAATTTGTAACCTGTTTTAGAAATGGTTTCATTAAACGAAAAAAATTGTCTTACCTATATAATTTTGGCTTACTAAACAGCCGTTTAACTATAAAAAGAAGCACTAGTATAGGGTTATTTAGTAGCCCCAACGACATTGGTACAATCGGAATAGTTGCAAGATTATAATTGAAATAAGTTTTTTAAAGTAACTTTGATGATCAATATCTCCCTAACGGAGCGCGTTCGAAATTTTTTATATAAAGTACTTACAACATTTTGGCTTACTCTATCACCCCTATCATTTTTGAGCTGACCTTTTCGGACACCCGGTATGTATAGTCTAGCTCAGGGGTTCCCAAACTTATTTGTTCTGTGACGCTCTTGGAAGCTTGCAACTGGCTTACGACGCCCCTGAACTTCCAACGGGTAAAAAAAGGTGTTCGCCTCATATCTCTACTTCCCACAACCAAAAACAAAAATACTAACTTCAAATACGTCAAGCAAAAAAGTCTTTACCTCAAATCTCTACTACCGACAACCAAAATCAAAAGATTTTCACCTCAACCTCACCGACAAGCAAAAAAAGGTCCTCACAACAAACATTATAGGTTTGTTTTGGTTAGTGATATTAAGTGCTTTGTTAATCTTGTTTAGAAAAGGGTTTACAATTTCTATTAATTTTTCTTTTAAAATGTCTTGCCTCCATTTTGTCGCATCAACTCGCGACGTCCCTGGGACGTCACTGTGACGCCCTGGGGCGTCGCGACGCACAGTTTAGGAAACCCTGGTCTAGCTAATATTGCTACATCAGTAAATTTTTTCCAGATATAAGTTGGCTGCTTAAGAATTTGGTACGGTTCTGGAATTGGAAATTAATTACCTTTACCTTTAAAAATTTGTTATACATATTTTAAGGACTAAATTTTTTATTATTTGTTGGCCACATATTTCGCCAGAAATTGTTTTAGATAGTAGATATTTAGACTAACGTCGTGTTGGCACTACCGCGTTGTCTAAAATGTGCTGTTAAAAAAAAACTGGGAAAAAGAATGTGTGTAATGTAATGTCTAACCATACAATTTTATTGAAATTTTCAGTTCTGTTAACCCACTGCTTTTTCTTAAGTTGGGTGATACCCGGCAAGAAAATTTGAAGGGTGAGCAGCAAAAAGTGGAAATAAAATAATAAAAGTAAATAGATGCAGGATGTTTTAAAATATTTGTATATGTGTGTATATGTGGCTACATTGTCTCATTAAATCTTACCAAAATTTGCATATTACTATCAATTTAGGACTTGTATTTATTGTTTGTCTTGATAAAAGGCAAACACCCAATTTTATAGAGAATATTTTTTTAAGCAAAGAGGTATTATTGCGGTTAAAGCCTGTTGATGACCCAAATTTTATGTGTACGATAATTTTTTAAGTTAAGCTACATCAGCATGACTGCCACAGAGAAATCTAAATAATTGGTTAACTGCATGTTTGTTATAAAACAAAAGGTTTATGAGAAAATTGTTTTCTTAGTAAGTAGCCTGTGGAAACCAAAAATCTTACTTGTTACCACTTCAAGGGATATATGCTATTTTCTTTAATAAATGACATACATTTCGTAATTTAAATTATAAATACACACAACTGACTGTAGAAAATTTGAAAGTTTTTAAACATTTTGATAGGATATTTTACTTTGTATTTAAATTTTATACTAAAAACCCGTTTTGAAGATATGTTCTGTATTGATTCGGCGGATTCATTTAATTAAATCAACTAAAATCCAGTTTCTAATAAAATAGCTAGCTCAACCACGCCCAACCCTGTCTCCGCCACTGACTATCACTGGGTAACAAATTTCAATGAGCGAAATCTAGTGATTTTGTTTTTTTTGTTTTAATCGGATTAAGGTAAGCCATTTGAAAAATATTAGCTTGGATAAACTATAGTGAAGTCTACGTAATAAAAATTATATTGTATATTCTTTAAACTATGACTATTTGCAACTCCTTCATAGGCGACATTTTAAAAATTATTTATTTATCGACGCAGGCAATAACAGTAAAGGAAAAAGCTTTATTAAAAAATAACAAAAAAATAATTACAGACACTATACGCTCTCAGTAAGTCATTTGTGTTAGTTGGATGATGTTACCGCATCCAACTTTTAAATTACAACTGTTGAAGCCTTTAACATTGTACTAGTCTTTATTGCTCTATAGGTAAAGGTTCAGTTAAATTTAATTCTTTGCATTAATTTTTTTTAATTATTTTGTAATCGTAAAAAAACGTATCTTTGTAAGACCTTTCCAAAACCAAAACATTTTTATTATTAATTTTACGTATAAAATGCATTTTTCTTAAGGGTTTGGCTTAGTAAAAAATTAATTTCCACATTAAAATACTGTCTGTTGATATACAAGGTGACTTGAAAAAGTACCTGGTTTCAAATTATAGCAATCATTTTTTTTTAAACATACAATACTTCCATATAATATAGCTTTTAATCTTATACAAAATCTTGTTCATTACCCATGACTGTATGAACAAAAGAATTAAAGCGATTAGCTTTTCTTGACTTAAGTCGATCGTAGGCATTGGCGTAGATAATACCTATTTGGGGGAGAGGGGTAATGCAATGGATGAAGTATGTTTTAGAAAGGCCTTTACCTTCAAAAAAACATATTACCTGATTTTATTTGTAGTAAAACATGTTATGTGCATTAACTACTACAAAAAATCAAAAAGAGTCTTCCAATGTACAAACTTTACTTCACAACCTCAATTCAAATAACCCTTAAAACAATTTTTAACCTTCCTGGGGGGAATTACCCCCTGTATGCTTTCCTCCTTCTCTGCGCCAATGATCAGTACTTATTTCTTTACTCTCTTTAAGCAATGAGAAGCCACACAAAGTATTTTAATCTAAGTTTGGATAAATGGTTTAATTAAAATTCTTTCAGACGAAAGGTAGCTTTGGAAATGTAAGCATTCCTAAACTAAGTCCGTTTCTAAATGATTAGGATACTTTTTCCTAAACAACGAAATATGCCGGCTGTTTTTCCCAAATAATGGTAATTACTTTTTACCTTTTACGATATAAAATTAAAATTTGGTATATTCTTATTTTACATATTTGTAGATTGGTTAATCTATTTACTTGTTTAATATTACTTTCGGTTTTACTGAAAATAAATGCTACTTTTAAATAGGACAAATAATTTTATTTCTCCATGGCTACTTGACTTAAAATAAACCATTTCAGCTAAATCATATCACTCTAGATTAACATTTAAACAAAAATAATTTTGACGGCAGAAGTGTCAAAAATGACATACGAGGTGTAATTGTATTCAGAATCCCAATCCAATCCCAAATTCTTTTGAAATAAGATAAAATATACCGGTGGTGCCATTTAAAATTTAAAGGTAGCAGTAATTTCTGGTAAAACTGGAAGTAACAAAAAACAAGTGAATAGATTAATCAATCCATAATTATGTCAAATAATGTTATACCAATTTTTCCATTTTCTACCGTAAAAGGTAAAAAAGTTATAGTGGGGAACCATCTGTAAAAAATACCCGGTATAGGACTATAGTTGCGATTTTTAGAAAATGCTTTAATTTTCCTCCAATTTTTAAAACTTTTCTTCTGTGAGTATAATATATTTTTAAAAATTTTGTAAATTGATGAAAAAAATTATTAAATAAATCTTCCCCCACGCTCCTTAGAATTTGCCGCCCTGGGCTTCAGCCTACTCAGCCTGCTGGTAAATCCGCCACTGTTAACAGGAGTCAGCGTTGAATTCAGGGGTGGCTCGGGTGGATAATCCCCCTCGGAGTAACCCCCGCCCCTCTTCGGAGAAATTTACCAATTTAAATATGGTGGTCAAATCACAAGTATAAATATAATCCAAAAGTGACTCTTCAACTTTTTTGGCGGTAACAATTTATTTTATTGGTAACAGGAGGCTAAACCGATATTTCTAAATTCAAAACCGACTGACTGAGTCAAACATTTTAAAAATTTATGTTTTTTTTTATGTAGCTCATATACCAAATATGATATCTTTAAAAACTTTGGAAGACGTCTTCTATGCATAAGAAGACATTTTTTGACATACCAGAAAAAAAGGTTTTACTAGTGTCATCCATAAGGGGTTTAGGGTAAATATTGTTTAGAAAAAATGGTACATCATTACATTTTTCTGAAATAAAAATATTTTTTTGAAACCCCGTTTGGTTTAGAACAAATTTGTTGACTTTTTTTGTTTAATGAACGGTTTTTGCACAAAAAATAAAAACTATTTTCTGTTATGGTCATTTCGTATTTCAAATATTAAATTCTACAATAAAAATAACCTTTGGTATTTATTCATTAATTAGATTAGGATTTGACCATGCCAAGAAATAGTTTTTATTTATTTACGCGAAAACCGAACATCAAACAAAAAAAGTCAAGAGATCACATTTGTTCTAAACTAAACGAGGATTTAAAAGATATTTTAAATTTTGGAAAAATACAGTGTTGTACCATTTTTTTCTAAAAAATATTTACCCTAAACCCCTTATGGAAGACACTGGTAAAAATTATTTTTTTCTTTTGTATCAAAAATGTCATCCAATGCATAGGAGATGTTCTTCAAATTTTTTAAAAATATTTTAATTGATATAAAAGTTATGATAAAAAACGATATTTTTTAAATTTTTTAACACCCTGTAGTTTAAAAACTAAGACGTTTAGAGCATATGTTTATATGAAGTTTTTTCTTATTTTTCACTCTAGAATCAGCACTTAAAGTTTGTCGGTTGAGTTACTGAGCACCCTGTATATTGTAATAATTTAAATTTGCAATTAGCTTAAAGCTTATTTATTTACATTCTTAAAATGGTTACAAGATTCGTTTAGTGCAATTAAAAGCAAGAATGCTTGCGGCATTTATGTACTGCTTTCCTCTAAATAATTTAAAATTTCAATTTGCGGGACTGTTGTATGGAGCACCTGTATGTTAAACAGAGAAAATTAAAATCTTAAGTTCGTATAAAATTCTTTTAAGTATTAATTATGTCAGCAATAACTGCAATTTATACAAAATATTACCAATAATCAGAGAGTTCGTTTTTCTGATGTGAACTGAAATTTTGAAGTCGGTTGAGTTAAGTTAAAAGCCAGCCATACTTTTAATAAGTTTATTAAAAAGCACAGCAGTATTCACTTTACCGATTTAAAATTCGGAAATTATTAGGCTGCCATTTTAGTAAAAAATAATTAATGTTTTAAAGAGTAATAATGTAAGGAAAGGATAAAAATATTTATTTATTTTTTGATGATGAAGTCCGTTATTTTTTTAATAACTGTATTCTATTTTTATAATTTTCTTTAATGTCTTTTAAATGTTAGTAAAATATAATCAATGTTTTAAAGAGTAAAATGTAAAGAAAGGATAAAAATATGTATTTATTTTTTGATGATGAAGTCCGTTATTTTTTTTTAATGCCTGTATTCTATTTTAAAAATTTTCTTTAATGTCTTTTAAATGCTAAGTAAAATATAATCAATGTTTTAAAGTAGTACAATGTAAGGAAATGATAAAAATATTTATTTAATTTTTTGATAATGAAGTCGGTTTTTTATTATAATCCATTTTTAATTTTTTTTTAATGTCTTTAAAAGTTTCTTTACATAAAGCTTTAAAGAGGGCACAAATAATTATTAAGAAAATGATGTTAAATAAATCGTAAAATATATATATCATAATATTTTAATCTTATTGGATGGTACTTAATCAGATTAATGAAAAATAGGACCGTTTCTGTCCTGGTCCCGGTCCCAGGGTATAGCGAGTTGACTTTGTTCTGATTAGCCCTGTTGCCCCTATAAACTGGCTAGTCGCTTGAAACAAACAAAGAGATATTCTGTTAAAAACTAAAAACTAAAAATTGACGCTTTGGTGGCAAGTCTTCCACCGTTGTCAAGGTTAAATTAAATAAAAAATGAGTTTGAAATTTTAAGTCCTAGGTTTAGACTTTTAAAGTTGATACAAGCAATTAATTAGAATAATAAAAAATGGGGTATTCCATTTAAAATTTTAAAATTACCTAACCTACAGAGAAACTATAAACTTGGCAACTTTGCAAATACAATTTTTAAATTCTTTATGTTCAGTTACCCCCTGCTGTTCAATTACCGCACAAAATTTGGTTTATTTATATTTAACGGTTGCTGAAATAATCCACCGTTCCGGTTTTTCTACTAACCCTGTATATTTACCAATATTCTCATATGAAAATTACGGGGTGCTTCTGAGCTTTAATAAAAACGATTTTTAAACTTTTGTAACAAATAATTACCAACAAAATATCATTCAATAAAATAAAGAGATACCTAGAAAATTGAATCTGCGTAGAGTGTAAATAGAGGTAGTTAATTTTAAAACTTTTACTTCTTCATAAAATTTAATTATAATGAAATGAAATAGACTGTTGTATGGAGCACCTGTATGTGAAATGAAGACATTAAATTTTCAAGTTTGTATTAAATTTGTTTAAATATCAATTACGTCAGCAATTTATACAAAATATTACCAATAATTACAGAGTACTTTAATCTTAAGTGAATTAAAAATTTCAAGTCGGTTAAGTTAAAAGCCATACTTTTCATATGTTATTCATAGCAATACTTTTCATTGTGGTATAAACGCACAGCCGTATTCACTTAACAACTTTAAAACTTACAAATTATTAGGTTGCCATCTTAGCAAAAAATAATATATAAGCTTGTAAGAAAAGGTTTTTTTTAAGATAGAGATAAAATAGAAGGAGTCCTGTTATAGAATAATTACAACAATTACCCTTTTCATTGTTAAAATTTTATTTAATGTTTTCTTAACCCAAGAGAAATATGTAACACCTTTTTTTTTTTGTCGCCGTTTCGGGGTCATCCCACCCAGGCCCGACGACCGCCCCCCTAGGTGGTGCACTGCAGCCTGAAGGCTTATTGTACCTTGACCCTACTCCTTCCCATTCACACACCATTCATTCCATAACTTGGATGGTTGTTGCTCGGTCCGTTTGTTCACCCCCGAGCAGAACACCGCGTGCCGTTGCCCAAAACCCTTACTAAGAGATGCTGATTTCGGACTGTTGGACTTTTCAGCCTAAGTAATATTTTTAGTAAAAATGATACTAAATTGACAAAATAATTATATCCTAAAATTATAGATTTATCGCTTTAAAGTATAGAGAAATTGCAGATAGTATATTAACACTTATTTCAGTTACAATTTTGCCTAAATTGCAAGAATTTTTACTAAAAAACTTTGCTTTCTGGAGTGTTTTATGATGGAGGCGACAAATACATGTAAATTTCTTAATTTTTACATCTTAAAGATCTAATTATTTCATCCCCATCAATTTGTTTTTCTTATTAAGAGAAAATGGCGCAGATCTTTATTTATTGCTTTGTTAAGGCAAATTCACTAAACTACTAAAAAACGTATAAAAAAGTGGAAATAAGAATGATTGCATTTTTGCTATTTGTAGAAAATTTAATGTAGATTAAGGCTTAGAATTGCAATTATTTGTAACACTTTTAAAAATAAATCGTTTTTAATCTGCATAAATTACTTACTGTAGTCCAATTATAAATTTAAAGCCCTTAACTTTTTCTATTTTATTCTACAAAATAAACAAAAATAACAGTTTATTAAGTAAGTTATGTGGTTTTCAAATCAATTCTCAAATTTGTATTATCTCCCTTTTGATATACAAGGTAGGACAAAAGTATGATATTTTTAAATGCAACACCCTCTCTACTATATCACCATTATAAAGATCGTCAAAAGAACTGTACAAAAATACCACAATTAATATGTCTATCTTTATTAGTTTTGGATATATTAATTTTTACCCCAACAGTCCCATAAGATTGCTGCAATATGTGTCGTTTTTACTCACCAGGTCCAATATTAAGAACAAAATCTACCGAACGCAAACTAGAAAATAGAGTCATTTAAGCCATAACTCGTGACTGTTTTTAACACGGTTTTATTAGCTTGGGTTGTAACTATCTATCTATCTATCTATGTAACGGAATCTTTGAGCCTAATTTTTACCAACTTCCAGCGATTCAATTTCTTTGAAACTTTGCACACGTATCAAGGACCGATGACAATGAATTTAAAAACAGTATCCCGTTATCCTGATTAGGACCGCCGGGATAAATAAATTCCTTTACAGATCCTCTGTGTCTCTTGACAAAATGGCGAAGAATTTTTTAGTGAATAAACTGGAGCATTTATTTTTAAAAATATAATTGATATATCGAACTAAAAATGAAAAATAAATACTAGTTTAAAAACTAAAAAACACGCTTTTATATGCAACCGAACTAAAAATTAGAAAATAATTTTTCATTACAAAGAGTTTGTCATTTCAGAGTAAAAAGCGTGGGGTGCATTTTACTATTTTTTCATAACTTTTCCCTCATAGATATTGGCAAATAGAATAATTATAACATTTTAATATATTAAGCACACCGCTGGTGCCGGTCACCCATCCAAATTATGGGCGCGCATTTCACTGCTTAACTCCGGGGATCGACACTTGTCGATACAACCGAAGCCGCCACAAGCGCGCCTTATGCGGTACCTTATTTATTGCTTTGTTTTTTAAAGTGTGTTTTAAAGATTTTGTATTTCTCTTTGATAAAGAAAACTGATTTTTAATTTTATACAGGGTGTCCGCTAATTAATAGTAACTACACAGAAAAAAACACATATTTCTTATGTGAAAATATTAAGATTTAACCAAACATAACCATATATCCAAGTTAGTGTCAAAGTTAAAAAAAAATCGGTAATTTTTTATATGTTTTGAATATTTCAGTGTAACTCGGTAACTTGGGGTTTTTTAACATGAGCTATTCAGATCTGATATTAATTTTTATGTGTAAACTAGGGGGCTAGCTACACTATTTAAATTTCTTTAAAACGTCTCAACTTTTTTGTGCTTTTTACACAAAAAAGGTATACCTTGTAAGAATGGCTCCGAGCCACCGTTTCTAAGATAATTGCATTAAAGTGGTACAACCAAAGAGTATATAAAAATACATTAAATCTTTCGTTTATCATGAGGCAGTTGAAGTTATGGCTATTACGTTGTTTTTTAAGGCTTTTTATTGTACTAAACCGTTTAAATTTAAATACCTTGAAAACGCGCTCAGAGCTGCTCAGAGCGATTCTTACAAGGTATACCTTAATAGGCGCAATTTGGGAGCTAGAGGGGCTTAGCCCCCAAAAAAAAAAATTAGCCCCTCCCCAAGATTCCCAGTATCCAAGCCGAAACTTATGTGATTAATCCTATAACCGATAAGAAGACGAGATTTTTATGTCAATATTGCCACTTTTACCTAACTGTAGGTCATTTTTGTGGCAGTAATGACAAATAAATCCCTTTATCTTTTTCAAATATTTTTGCAAAGTCTCAAAGCTTGCCTCATACCTTTCGGGACTACCAAGACTCCAGTCTCCCCTAAAAACCGAAGCAAATTGCGCCTATGTATACCTTTTTTGTGTAGAAACCATTAAGGGTTTCCTTGGTTTACATAAATGGTACAAACAGTGTAGCACAAAAAAGCCCCTTCTGATTTATACAAAAAAATAATATCAGATCTTTATTGCTCATGTTAAAAACCCCCAGATACCGAGTTTTATTAACATATTCGAAACGTAATAAAACTTATTGAAATAAATTTAAAGAAAAATGTCACTTTCAGTATCTTTTTATTATCAATTCTTGGATATACGTATGTTTAGTTTAGTCTGCATATTTTGGCATAAGGAATCTGTGGTTTTTCTGTGTACCATTAATTAGCGGAAACCCTGTATACCTGTGTAGTACTGTAATTTTCCGTCCTTATAACGTTAATTTCATGGATAATTTAGATAACAATAATAATATCATTGACCGAAATTTTAGTTTCGGTGTTTTGGTATATCAGGTATTTATTGTTACCTAAAAATGAATGAAATTCTTTTTATTAACGCCCTAAAAAATGAGACGTGTTTTTAATGAACCAATAAATTAGGTGTGCCACTTAGAAAACTGTTAATGTATGACTAACTCTATTGATATAATTGAACATATTTTTTTAAATAGCCTTTTATATTTTACGAATAAAATTAGGCAATATGGCTTTTTCAACTTTGATTTTTAAAACGGCATTGGCAGGGTTTATTCATTGCTGGTGAATTATGTATAAAAATATACAGTGAGGATCTAGGATATTTATTTTCTTCAGTGATATCCCAGGTAACAATTTAGGCTTTATTAAAGTGTTTAGAGTATCTATAAAGCCAATATTAAATTTCCTTTACAAATCAAATTATCTGAAACAGCAAGCTTTCTTAAAACAACAATAGAACCAAAAGGGCCCACCCTTAATCATGCCTTTACAAACTTATTTAAAACTAGTTTTTAAGTCTAAGAAGTATTGTAGCTGTTGTAAAGATAGCAATAAAAGTTACATTTAAAACTATCCACCTATTTAGACAATTCATTGGCTACAAAAAAGAAATAATTTTTGGAACTTTAAAAATTTATCAAAGAATAGAGATCGCCCCTCCCCTTTTCCCAAAATCTAAATAGTTCGGTATATTCTGCATTTTTTGACATATCAATGACAAGTTTAAATGTCAGTGTGACAGCTGGGCGCGCTTCAAACTTCTTGTCAAATAAGTTAGACCAAGTTTGCCTTAAATAAGTTAGATAATGTAAAACAGAAAATTGGATATCAAAAAAATTTAATGTCGCCTTATCAAATTTGTTTGAAGAATTAAAACACGTTCTATTTTCCGTCAAATATTTAATGCAATACTTCAAAACTACCAATCCAATGAATTATAAAATAATAGTTGGCCACTAGGGCAACTAATTTACCTCAATTTTATCGTGATTGGTGTGATGTTTGGTTTTTTACCCTAATATTTGCTTCAAAGAAGTTTGTCAAATAATGTCTTATTTTACACTTCTGTCTTTAAACAAATTAAATCAAATATTTGACAAGAAACTGGATAAGTGTAAAACCAGCTTTAGAATATGAAATCAATGTCTTCACCTATTACAAAATAATGGTACTAAATACGTAATTTGGATGGTCATATTTGCGAAACTAACAAAGTTAGATGAATTTAATGGTATATTTTTTTGAAGCTCTTTTAATGATATGACAGCCAATCATTTTGGGCAGGTCCAATAATCAATCGAAGTTGAATATTTCTGGTATGTAACAAGATATGATAAAAAGTCTTAAATAAGAGTTGTAGGGTTTTCAAATAGGCATGTCCTAAAAATATTTTGATGTATAGAAAGTGTCTCGAAAAATACTAACCTCACAGCGATAAGTTTTTTGGGACACTCTGTTTACATTAAAATATTTTTGGTATATGCTTTTCTGGAAACCATACAACTTTTATTTAAGAGTTTTTAACGTTCTCCACATTTAATCGCATAGTTCATTTCCTAGTTGTTTAATTAAGACATTTGGTCCAAATTTGCTTTTCATCATTAAGTGTCCACTACTTGTTAGGTTTTTAAAATAATATGTAAGAAGTATCCACATATACATATATCAATTTAATAAAAAAAAACATAGGGCCTCACTGAAGTTTCGCGTCGGCAACTGAATGCCTTAAAACATTTATCAAACGTATCAATGCCGGTTTTCGTTGACTTAAACATAGTATAAAAATTATTTTTACTTAATAATTTTTTATTTTTATATCATGAAGCTAGACATGATAAAAACAATTTTTTTAAATATACCTGGATAAAGTCTTATTTCCCCTAAAAGCAAATTAAATAGTTCCAAATGTGCCTTTTTTGGGCAGGCCGCTTCATTTTGTGTAAAAACTACGGTGGGGTCAGTAACTGACTCCCCTGCCCCAGGTGCAACTGTTAAACGAAAAAACAGTAGCTGTGACATTAGCTATTCAAAGTGATGATTAAAGTTACATAAATAACGTTTTTTTAGTTTCGTGATATGGATAGTGTTTGGAAAAAATGCTATTAGAAGTATTAATAGATGATTGTAAGTAACTGGTATCTTAACAAAGTTAACGAATAGCCTTATTACAGAAAATTGTAAAACTAAACTTAGAAAATATTTTTGTTAATTTCAGTTAGTTTCTTTAACTCTTTACTTTTTGGCAACGTGAGTATATGCGACATTTTTTGCTTTTTAAAATCATTTTTTTTATCTTTATGACATCTCACGAAGGCTTATGCCTAAATACCAGTGTACCGTGAGTGCCGGGTTACTGGATGTTTAACCCAATATTGTCGTGTTCCGTCAACGTTATCCAAGCACTGAAACATGCAGTTGCATTTCACAGCACCTTTTAGACAACGCGGTAGTGCCACCACGGACATTATTTTTAAATAACTACTACCTAGAAATGGCAGAATACTACACAGTGGTTTGCCATTGCCAACTGTGAGGTGACAAGCTATTAAAAATCCGATGTCCGACTCCGAGATTCGAACCCGGATCGCTGCGGTAAGAGGCTGACACGCTAGCCACTACACCACACTCGCCATTAATTAATAGCTTATACTTATTACCTTTTTAAGGACACCTATTTGAAAGGTCTTAAGTTCGTCTCTTACAAGGGAGCCATTTCAGGTGTCCCTCGCCGATTTTAATGAAACTGCAATATGTTGTAGTTGATCCAAAAATAGGAGACACGTATTATTTTTATTGTCCATTAAACATTTTTAAGGGCTGAATTACACCCCTGAAATCCAGTCTTATTTTTTTTCTAAATATCTTAAGAAAAAAAGTGAATAAAGGCTAATCAAATTTTCGATAAATAAAATAATGGTTTTAACTTCGTGAAATTATCTCAATACGTTTCCAAGATATTTCAAAATAAACGATTTGAAGGTGGATTTTAGAGGTGCATTTCATCTCTTAAAGGTATTTAATGGCCAATAAAAATACATGTGTCTTATTTTTTATGTACTACAACTTATTGTAGTGTCATCAAAATCGGTGGGGGACACCTGAGATAGTTTCCTTGTTAGTAAAATACAAACTACAAAAAATCCATTATTTCTAATGTATATTTGCTGTATAGGCAGCTGTTCATAATTACCTAATTTTAAAATTAATTAGTGAAAAATAAATAATGCATAGCATGCCATACAAGAAAAGTTAAACCTTGCATAATTATTTTATATGAGGAAGTGATAACCTAGCCGTTTTATAAACTTTTGTTTAAAGTCTGTAACAATGGTTTAGATGTAAAAATCCCTGTAAGAACTGACAACATAACACTAAAACACCTTACATAATACGGAAAAGTCTAATCATTTTACTAAATATATGCACTACCTAATTCCACTATCGTGGGAAAATCTTTGTTGTGAAATTATAACACGGTTTTTTTTTAAACGGTAGTAACTTGTTAGAGTTTTGACACTATTTTGGTAATTGCTAAATATAAAACGTTTAAATACCTTTTGAAATAAATACCATTAGAAATTTAAAATCAACTCCATATATTTTTAAATTGTTGTTACAAAAAATTGTTCCTTGTAAAATTATTCTACTTTCCTATAAATAAATTAATGTGTCTTCAACTATAATAGTCAATAATGTAAAAGCTGAAAGTTTGTCAGTTCCTGCTCCCAACATAGGTAGAAGCAATGGTAAACTATAAAGTTTGACTTATAGTAGCTTTGGTAGGTAATAGGTACCAAAGGTTTTCTAAATTGAAACTTAACTTTCATCATTTTGTAAAAGCTGAATTTTACATATTTTTCTTGGGTACCTATAAGAAGATATTTCCTTAGTCGCAAGACAGTTTTGATAGTTCCAAATCCTTGGCAGACAAACATTTTGGGGTAGCCCAATATTTCCAAAATAGCCATATTGCAGCATTGAACATAAGATTCTAATTTATTGTCATGTGCGGTTTCAACTATTTGCCTAAAATTATGAGTTAATCACGCTATTACCCTCACATCAAAGTGGAAAAAAGCTGGGGTCAGTCGCCTCACCCCTGCTAAATAATTAAGCTAAAGTAAATAGCATAGTTTTTTATTTTAACAGTCGCGCCTGAGGCATATTTGTGTACCCGGAGAACCTGTTCAAGGGTACCCCAAACTTAGTACTGGTACCAACTAAATTTTTACTTGTTATACAGGGATCTCGATTTTATTTTGACCTATTTTGATTGCAAATAACTTTAGAATAAATAAAGTAAGTTCTGGTGGTTTTCGCAGAAAGCCTTATATATTTTTATAAAAGTTTTTTCTTTAATATTATTTATATTCTATTAACACAAAAACAAAATTGTCGATTTTCTGATATGGGGCACTTTGATATTTTAAATGGAACACCACGTATATTTTTCTACAGTCTTAAAATTTAGTCTTTTTTCTTAAAAAAATATAACATAAGCTATGTATATTTAAAAAAATAATTAGTTGATCATTAAAAACTTGACTGTATAGCATACCTCAAACGGCCAATAATATTAAAGCAATGTTAATGACACAATATGTATATTATGACCTTGCAATATTGTTTCATTATATTTCCTACATAGACCCTGGGCCAGTAATGAAATGGACTTTATGATAAGAACATTTTTACAACCTTTGGTAATTGTTTACTTATCGGACACCACTCTGATTTTTATGATTTTTGGTACACGGGGGTTTTGGGGCTATAATTACGAATCTGAACATAAGATTAGTCGGCAATATTTCGTTCCCGAGATATTCATCATCAATATTAAATAGAAAACTAACCTGAATCCACCATATTTCCCCTTTTGTTTGGCATCAATTTTTTAGCTTTCTGCTAAATTGGCGCTCCTTATTTTATTTCCACCTCTTAAAAACCCATTTTTCTATTTATTTTACCTCTTTTTTCATAAAATTGCAAAACTTTACTTTCAACTATTTTAATTACAGTACTGTGATTGAAAGTGAAGCTTTACAATTTTATAGAAAAAGGGTAAAATAAATGGAAAAATGGCTTTCAAGACGTGGAAATTAAAATTAAGTGTTAATTCAGCTATTATTCAAAAATTATTTGCAAAAAAAGGGAAATATAGTGAAAATAAAGTAAGCACATGTGCTTTCATTCATTCAAGTTTGATGATGGGTATCTTAAAAACGAAACGTTGCCGACTAAAATGTTTTTTAGATTTGTAATCAGCGCCACAAAAACCCCCGTATGCCAAAAAATAAACATCCGCATGGTATCCGATAAGTAAACAATTACCCAACCTTTTAGGGCGATTTATTTTGAGGAGTCTACCACGAATATTCGTGCCGCGGCGCTTTAACCCAACCTGTCAATGTCAAATGTTTCAGGTATTGGACTGGGCTAACACCTTAATTTTTTGTTGGACAAGTTTACCATAATGTTTTACATGCAATTTATTAACGGTTTATGCTGGTTTGGGAAATTCTTGTTCGGGCACCCAAGAAAAATTTACCTGATCTGATCTTTTTTCTTGTTTGGACACCTCGACAAAAATGCATAATTATTCATCTTAGTCGGTACCTTAAAGAAATGTTTAATAATTGTATGTAAAACATTGTGGTAAACTTGTCCGACCAAAAGTGACGCGTTCGCCCGAAACATTTGATATTGAAAGGCTGGGTTAAGGCGCCGCGCCGGTTCATATATGGCGGTATGAATGTTCGTGGTAGACTCGTCAAAAGGAATTCCCCTAAAAAGGTTTTAAAACTGTTCTTATCAAATAGTCCATTTAATTACCGGTTCAGGGACTAACATGCTTTTTGTGGATAATTTAAAGATTAAAAATAGTAGTAGACAAATTGACAAACATTTGTAAAAAAAACTTTTAAGTTTCGAATACATTTACAAAACAGTTTAAATTAAATTTCGTGTATCTTTAAATTAAAGCGTTTGCTGACAAGTTTTCCCCGATACATAAAGATGCTTCGACTGTTCGCATTAAAAACCTGGTTAACCGACTAGTGTAAACAGGAAAAATAAAATTAATTTAAAACAGTTCAAAAAATTAATATTATTACTTTTATATGCATTGCACACTGCACTGCAAGTCTATCATATGTTCATCCTGCACCGAAAAAAACTTGTTTGCAGTAGTTAGTAAAAGCTTAATTTGTTACGGGCCTGCTGCGATCCTGTTCGAGTAAAAATTACTGTTAAGCAATGGTATCAAAAGTCTTCAGTGCCAGTGCCAAGGTACGATCCTCGTTTGCCATATGTTATAATTTCTTAAGCAATGTTAATCTTCTGGTCATCACTGTTATGTTATGAAATATTTGCTAAATTTAAGTAGAGGAGAGGTCACTAACTTTTCGCTTTCCAGTCTTCCGGGTTTCGATTTCCAATTTTAATTGATCGGCAATAATTTACAGCAATATGGTATGAGGACGATGATAAGCTGTTTTTACAGTTTAAAGAGTATCTTACATGAAAGTTTTCTTGCTGCAATTTTTCTATGTGCGCACGCGCATTTTTCTGTTTTTAAAACTTGCTGAATTTTTTTTTATGCAAGGGGAATATAAAACGCGATATATATCTTGCAACAACCCCAGCCTCGTATATACGCAAAAATTGATTTTAAGTGGGTGCAAAGAAAAAAATCAACATTAAAAAAATAAAGATCAAAAAAGTCCTCACCTTTAAAGGGTGAACAATCTAAAACCGAAAAATAACACAAAAGTTCCTAACTTTTCATATACATCTCCCTTTTGGGGGTGGGGGTAAAAATGCCAATAATACTCTATTTGCATTTCCCTATTTCCGCCCCTTCGTACGGCTTTGAACAACCCTGCAATTTTGATAATTATTTTAGTGATTTTTAATATACCATCCTCAAAGAAAAATGTTACTAGACAAAAACTTAACCTAGAAAAGCGTCGAGTATTGGTTAAAAATTATTTGTAAATAAGAAATATGTATAAAATTATTTGTGTAATAATTTTTTCTTAAAAATTTTAGAAAATCGTAAAGGAAGTTGTTTTTCAATTTAGGTAAGTTGGTACACCTTATTGTCAAAACCACTTGCTGCAAGAATTTTTAAACAGTAAAGCTATTTTTACAGTTGGGAAGATTTATTGCATAAAAGTTTTCTTGCTGCAATTTTTAACCTTCACATGTGCACTTTGAAGCAATTTTTAAAAGCGATAAATGCGTATGCGCAGAAAAGAAAATTGCAGCAAGAAAAAAATTGCATGCAAGAAAACTTTTAAACTGTAAAAATAGCATAAAATATATGCATATAATAAAAATTGGAGCAAGAAAAACGTCATGCAAGAAAAGCTTAGTTAGTTTAAATATGTATTTTAATAAGTTTTAAGGCGGTATCAGACAGTTTACTTGAGTACAATGTTCAATCAAGTGAATATTAATTTATATGTTGTTTCGCGTCCACACAACACATACAAAGTTACTTAAAAATAAAAGTTAATTTGTTATTGTCCTAAAAGATGAAATCTAACGAAGTTGTGTGCCTTAGAATTTGTATGATATGTGATTATTTGATTAAGGAAGTAACAAAAAACAAGAAAAGCAAAAACGTCGTCGCTAGTGGGTGCGACCCTGGATTTCAACAAGAAAAGTCCTGGGAGCTTTAACACAATGCACGTACTTAACCCTAGACGTGTCATTTTCCGTTCATTCAATAGCGAGTGAATAATGCCAGACGCTCAT
Organism: Listronotus bonariensis; assembly: GCA_014170235.1. Lineage (NCBI taxonomy): Eukaryota > Metazoa > Arthropoda > Insecta > Coleoptera > Curculionidae > Listronotus > Listronotus bonariensis. The sequence goes on from JACEGR010002821.1 coordinate 94,821, forward strand.
ATTCAGAACTAGTGGATCAGTTCACTCAAGGTTCACTAATGAATTCATTATTCACTCTATGTTTAAATGTTTACTTTGAGTAAATGATATATAATAAAAGAGAGATGTGAACGAAAAGTGAATCGTCTGTTTTTTAGGACTTTAAAATTGACTATTCATTGATTATTTATTTTTACAGGGTATCCAGAAACAATAACGTAAACCTCAGGGGAAAAACCTTTATGTGACTATATGTTCGAAAAGTCAGAGTTTTCAATGTACCTGCGGGTGGTATTAAAAAAGTGTGTGGGTTATTTTTTAATAACTTTTATATTAATTCCTTGTTTTTGAAAAGTTAGAAAGATACTGCCAAAAAATGTAAAAATCTAACATGTAATACATATTAATACTCTTTTCTTTTTAAGTAGTTTTTCGTCCAATTTAAATTTTTAACTTTTTCTGCGTCATACTCCAAAAACCATTATGTTGGTTTACAAAATGACGATTTCAAATTAAAGCACTAATTTTTTTCTTACGGTGCCTGCTTTAAAAACTGTCTCTTAGAGCAAATGTAAAATATTTAGGTATTTTTTGGTATGTTTTGCGCTAAAGGGTGTTTTCTTCCATTATTTTAAGATAATAAATCAATTATGTAAATAATGAGTTAGTTATTACTTTATTCTTACATGGCCGATTCCTACATTTTTAAAAACCTTTGACTTTTGACTATTCACACCTACGAGTCATGGGTAAGGGGTTAAAACTCGTGCGTTTTTACCCGCCAAATTAGGACTGCCTCTAATTTTCCCTATGGGTGATTTTACCCGTGTCCTTGAAAAAACCCCAACAATCAGCTGATGGGTGACGACTCATGTGTCTCGGGTGAACACCCCTAAGTGGGAATCGGCTTTTAAAGTCTTACTATAAAAAGTATCACCGACAAACACATTTTAGTTTTATTCAATTGGTCGCTCATAAGTATAGATTCAGAATTATCTATTTTTTTTGTAGGTACGATTTTGTCTTTTATGCATTAAACTGGAAATTATTTTTAAAATAAAAAGTCTACTATCTAGGTTTATTATTTTTTATTTAATCTTCTTAAATTTATAACTAATATCCTTGCATTTTATTAAATTTATTGTTATTAATTCTCTGGATTAGCATTTTAATTATAATTTTACGGAGTGCATAGCAAAGCACGTATGAAACAAAATAAAAAATCAACAATGAATGACTTCATAACGGAATAATAGCATGTTTCAAGATTTTAGTTAAAAATAAATTATTTTTTAAGGTAAAATTCAGACTATTTCTTTCTTGTGATGATTATAAAATATTTATTTTATTACATGGCTAATGTATAAAAACTGTTTAGAACAAGACTATTTTTATATTTTCAAGGGTAATAATTATTTCATGGGAAGCGCATTTAGAATCGACAACCTTAAGGTAAAATTTACACATTTTTTGTGCCGTCACTGAACTAATTTGTTCCTAATGATGTCATGATAAGGTCTTGCTTCCAGATCATAAAAATAAAAATCAGCCACCCAAAGAAAGAAGGAAATTAACGTTGTTTTCTTTTTATTAAAGAGATATGGATACTTTGGTTACCGCCTACGTTCGTTATTTACGCGCTATTTAGATACCGCATATGGTATTTAGTGTTTGTTTTTAGAGATATGGAAGACCCCGTATGACAAACGGTTAATTACTCCTGTCTGCGAATTTACAAAATTAAAAACAAATGATCCTTTAATGTGCGAATACTAAAGTTTTTCCCGTTATTTCAAACACATTTTACTGTACATTTCCCACTTTTCCAGACGAATTTTGACTAAGACATTCTCTTAGTAAAGCCAGGTCATTGTCGGCCGAGAATCTTAACCTTTTCGTTTCTTTTCCACCTGCGATATTTATTCCAAAATAAAAAAGCACTTATCAAAAATTAGTGGTTTAACTTTACTCTGTGGCTCTATTACAAAAATATTTGTATAAATCGTCGAAATAATTAATATAACCTTAAAAAATAAACAAAGAAAAATATTGTGCGCATGGCAATTCTATTTGCTATTTTAAATAGCACACGGCGTTGTCAGCCCGCAAATTACTCCATGCGGTAACGTTATTACCACCAGCGACGGTAAAAATCGAATCACACATAACTTAACTGTCATAATAGCGCTTACGTTAATACCGCATGACGTTGCAGCACCAACCATATCTCTCTATTATTAATCGGTTTTACTTAACTTGAACAGTTAATTTGTTATTATTTTTTCTTCTTTATTATTTGTTGCTTATTTTGGTGATATCTAGTAATTAAAATTTGATGCCCTTCCTGACGACCAGTCAATCTGAAATTTGGTACACACTCTTAGTCTGGATGACAATACAATATTATAATTCTTTATGATTGTAAATTCAAGATGGCCGCGGATACAATATGGCGGATTACATATTACTTCTCTACAACCTTAACAAGGCAATAAATAAAAAAGCTTGATTTATAGAACAGAACTCACTATGAAAAGATTAAACTTTAAGATTGCCGCCGCCACAAAATGGCGGATTACATATTTTTTCACAAATACCTTAATATTGTTATCAAATGAAAAAGCTTATTTGGTAGAATGGAGCTCACTATGAAAAAATTAAAATCCAAGATGGCCGCCGCCACAAAATAGCGAATTACATATTTTCCACAGGTACCTCAATTCAAAATCGTTGATTACCTTTGGTTAGTTATTGTGAGGTAATAAATGAACTTAATTGAATAAGAAGTATTAACTAATAATAAAACTAAACACTTGAAAATAAATTATGTAAAAATAAAAGAAAATTAACAATTTTTGTACTAAAAGCTAAAAAATAATTCGGTAAGTCCTAGCTACCAGAGAGCACCAATCTTCTCATTAATCTGGGGTATTGGTCCCACGAATAATAAAATCGTTGGGCAATTGAAATTTCTATTAAAATATTTACTTTAAATACGCTTTGCCCAACGGTTTTATTATTTGTATAATCAATCCCCCAGATTGATGGCGCGATCTAGTAGCTAGGACTTAGGACTAGGAATATTTTTTAGCTTTTAGTACAATAAAACCGTTAACATATTTTCTTTTAAATAATCTATGTCATAATGTGATTATATGATGATTAAAACATGGAAAAGTTATGCTGGGTTAAATTTACACAGAAACTCCAGAAAAGAAAAGGTATAAATAGGTTTAAGTGTTGGCTATACACAAGATCGTTTAATAGGTAAGGTTGCCTCATTACGTCACATATGAACCGCACTGCTGGTTCCTTATTGGCGCCAACATAGCAAACAAGGATGTCTAGACGGATAATGCTATGAGGGCGAAAGAGCGCGATATACAATATTTAAAAATCAGCTAGAATAATCAATAATTTATTAATAGGAAATAAAGAAGTTACGGTAATAACTGGAATTAACAGTATTTAAAAGTATTTCTTTAATATTGACAAAAACACAAACTACACTGTTAAAAACTTCATTAAATAATGAGCAAAATACATACACAACTTTACCTATTAAACGATCTTGGGCTATACATGCATTCCAGTTATGGATTTAAGCTCTATCTACAGTCTGCCAATGCCTAAATGCCTAATGCCAGAAACTAAATATTGTTAGGTTAAGGGAGAAGCAAACCCTATAGGTTTTACATACTATACAGTAGGAGAGCCCAAAAAGGGGGATTTTGGGATTTACTAAAGCGCTGAAGATTAATATACAAAAGGAAACCTTGTACATACATATATAAGCCCGCCCGTCAAGGATAAAGGATCAGATAAGTACAAAAATATATTCATCAGAAATTTTCGAACGCCTAAGATTAAGGTTGGTAAGTTAATTATATGCCAAGAAGTGTATATTTAACTAATGACAATTTAATAGTTACGTAACGAAAACATAGGGTTACAAAGTTGTAAAAAAACGCCATATTGACATTCTCAACGTGGCTAATTTTTTTTATTTAAAAAAAATAATCCAAGAATAACAAAAATATATAACCGACAAAAAGGTGTACATTGTACAATTTTTTTTTATCATTTAAGCTTAGTATCGTGGGTCCCTTACCAATAGAAATACTACTAGACAATGAATGAACGGTGGGATATTTAAGGCGCACGCAGCTGCCCCTTCCCCCTTCTCCTCCCCCCACCCGACACCGGGGTAAATAATAACCCTTTACATGCAGATATAGAATTTATATATAAATTTAACGGTTCGGCAATAACAGTTACTTTTTATTTACCCAGATTTGTATGCTTATACAAGGTGTCCCACCGGGAACTGCCGCGATCGATTCCTCGAAAAGTATCTACGCTTTGGAAAAGTTTAAAAATTTGGTATCATTATAAAGTCAGTGGAGGACAAACAACTAAAACATATTGACAGCTCTACCACTTGCGGTTATACCGGAAGTTAATGTCAACTTCCTTATTTTAAATGAAACACCATATATATTATTTATTTTTTAGGTTCTGTGTAAAATTCTTAACACAATTTAGGTATAATGTTCTATACCTAAGTCAAATCGTTTTTGACTTATTTTAAATGTTGTCAAAAATGACGTTTGCAAGCCATTTTATAACCATCAATTTCTTCTAAACAAAAGCATTCAATAAAATCGTACTTTTCGAGAAATTGATCGCGACAGTTTCCGGTGGGACACCCTGTATTACTTTTAACTTGTCATTAAAACAATAAGATATTAATATTACTTTATCCAACACTTACATATAATATCTACATAATTGATCAGATTTTGAGGATATAAAGTGTACTATAAATCACTAGTGAATTATAGACAATACAAAATTTTGTTGCTGGTGTTGACAATGACAAGTAACAAATAATGGATAACGTTTTCAAATTATTTTCGATATTAAAAACGATTTATACGAAAGTGTTGGATAAAATTTTGTATTAGACACGTGAGTTATTACATATAAGTCACTTAAGAAAATTACCTAAACTTTAAACTTTTCTTGCGTGACTTATATGTAATATAACTCACTTATCTAATAAATAACTATTAATGAGTATCTAATTCTCTTACCTTATTTTTAAATCTAATATCTTTAAAGATACATTTAATAGATATTTCTAATTTTAACTTATTAATTTGTGGATATTTTAATTTCTATTAGCTCTTGGAACATACTAATGCGCTTTTATACAGTATTTAAGCGGATTTCAATGCTGTTTCAAATCACGTTATTATTTTAGTTTTATTATACCTACTTATAGTACTTTTATTATTATAAATCTTGACTGTTTACAGCGATTTTTAGTGCTAAGACCTGGCAGGATATTGAGAAAAACCAGTTTGACATGCATTAAAATTGCCTACATCTTTAATATTACTTATGCAGGTAGTTAATGAAAGCAAGTGAATAAGTTATCTTCTAGTTTACCAAAATATTTGTCCTCTTAGGTGCTTTGCATATGTAAATAATCGTTTAAACTAAACCACGTAATCTTTAAATCATTATGTTTTTTAAAAAGTTACAGTCACTGTCGTTCAGAGTCAGAATATGTAGGTATCAGTAACAGGTGAAAAGCGAATTCTTAAAAGACGGTAAAAAGTTTTATATAAACTATAATTTCTGTTAGCATTTATTGTCAAATATGGCAGAATCATTTGAAAAACTGTCCCTAGAGTATAATGTAGTATAACCAAACAAGTTTAACAATATAGTTTAGAGTGCCCTAATCGGATAGTTGCTTAATATCGGAAAGTAATGAGTTTCAGAAATTTGTAATCTGATAATGAAAAAACGTTTCTGCAGTTCAATATGGCGCTAAATTTAAGACACTGAATAATATTTTATTGCTAATAATAAAAAGAGAAAGGGCTGTAGAGTCACTTTTTAAACTGTAAACTTCGAGTTTTTACAAGTGCTAATAGTTGGTAACGCAACTTTTAGACATTTAGGTAAATTATTAAATTTGACTCTATAGTTGAAACAAGTCTACATTAATAATTTGTTCACCATAAGTTTAGTGCATGCAAGATAAAGTAATAATAACGTTTTTTTGTCTTATAAACCAAACCTTAACCAAAGGACAATTTGCCCTATATCGTATAGTTTCTTCATTTTAACTATTCACACAAAGTTTTGGGCAGTCACATCTCTGTCCGTTATAAGTGTGTGAATTAGACTGGGCCAAAAAATCGACTTTTTTGAAAATTATATCGAAAACATTGTTTAGGGTGACAAAAATATCCTAAAGATTTGAGCCCTTAATATAAATATTTAGAGGTCCCTCTTCCTAAATTTATATTTTTAAATTGTACTTTCATTTTTGCATCATAGCTCCCTAAGTATCAAAGTAAAAAAAATAGGTGTACATATTTAGAAAGTTAGATTGCCTACAAAACCGATTTTCTTAAATTTTTGTTAGACGAACCGTTTAAAGTAATCAAGCTTTAAACATTCCTGATATTTTTTAAATTTACCTTTTATTTTTGAATTTTGTAACTAACAAAAAAATATATATAGAAAAAAATACAACCAACATTCTTAAAGAAAAGTTATTGCTTTACAAAAAATGTCTTCTAATGTTTTCAAATAAATCGCTCTTTTAAAAGTTATTTACAATTTAATTAAAAAGAAAAATATATTTTTTTAAATTAAATTGCAAATAACTTGTGAAAGCATGATTTTATGTAAAAATAATATGAAACCTTTTTTTGCAGAGCATTAAATTCCCTTTAAGAATCTATTTTGTTTTTTTATAGGTATATTAATTTTTTTTTTTTAGTTACAACTTTCCAAAATAAACAAAAGGTAAATCTAAAAATATATCAATGTTTAAAACTTAATTACTTGAAAACGGTTCGTCTGGCACACATTTTCGAGAATACGTTTTCTGTAGGCAATTCCATTCTATAAGGATAAATGTGCACATATTTTTTTACCTTGATAGTTAAGAAGCTTTGATGGAAAAATAAAAGAACTAATAAAAAATCCAAATTAAAGTAAAGGGACTTCTAAATATTAATAATATGGGCTCGAATATTTATGATATTTTCTTTTTGTCGCCCTAAACAAATATTTTCGATATAATTTTCAAAAAAAAAAAAGGAAAATTGACTTTTCTCGCCCAGGCTAGTGTGAATGGTTAAAATAAAGTCAATAAAAATCCGAAATTCTTTTATTATCACTTTAGAAAATCGGATAGTTATAGTGTATCTCAAAGTATATCGCTTTGGCTTATGATGACTCTGATTGTGAAACCGAATTAGATTTAGATATTTAGATAAAAATATGTAATTACGTATAGATAATATAGTTATACATTTATTTATAATTATTAATACTTTGCATATATTTAATTTCTTAATGTAATTTTAAGATTATGCCTACTAAAATAAACAATAAATTATAAATCTTTATATTATTAGACTCCGTCCCTAATGTCTGCCCTTTAATACCTACTGATCCGCTGTTTTATTGCTGTCGGCAGGTATATTGAGTACTGCCGTCAAAAGCCAAAGCGATATACTTTGAGAACACTATACATGGAATATTTTATATTAGGACAAAATATTTCTTATATATCTTAAAATATCCAATTATTAACAACGAAATTTTAATATTTTTGTTGTGTTTTTGGCTCTATGGCTTATTTTATAGGGTTATCCTTATATCGAATACCCTATCCGATATTAGGAATATGTTTTTTTATCAGCTAAAAGTTTCCATTTTTTTTTAAATTTCTTTTTAATTTTTAAACATGAAAAACAGTTTATTTCTGTTTAATATATGGTTATGTAAAGCCTATACTTTGTATTCTTAATAGAAAATGAAAGTTTAGCTAATAATGTCATTAAGAATTAGGTCACAAATCAAATAAAATAGCATTTAAATAAAATACCGTTTGCTTTACCAGAATGAAATGATGTTTTTTATAATGGGACTTATCCTAATTTTTAAAAAAGTCGGGCATATCCGGCTTTAACTGGGCGTTTGGTAACCATAAATATAACAGTTTTTTCCATGGTTCATTAAACATAAATGTTCATACCCATATAATAGGCTGTTAAACAAGATTATATTTGATGACGTTTAAGATAATGTGTGTGTAATAGTTATTTAAGAATGGACTGCCCGGTTTCACTTTATTGATCTTCAATCTATAAAATGATTAAAAGTTTTATGGGACATTAGTAGCTTTAAAAACCATATTTTTAAGGGCCTTTTGGAGATTTAATTATTAGATTTTTAATTAAAGTAAAAAAAATAATGTATCGGGTGTCAAGTTATAGATTTACACCCCTTAAACTTTTTATTTTTTTTTATCTCAATTATAAATAGTTTCGGAGATATGACCATCCAAATATGCGGAATAATTTTTCATTCCCCTAGAACCGTAATAAATTTACATCCTTGAAACTATTTACCTTTTTACCGTATAAAAGAAATAAAAATAATATTTTGTTAGGTTAGTTCTCTAGTACAGGGTAGCGCCTTTTCGTTGACCTTGCAGGGTATATCGAAACCTAATAGAGATAGAACAAAACTGATTGCTCAATCTCTATTTCAATTTTTATAACAATTTCATTGGTAAAAGCAAACCATGGCTAACTTGATTTGTTTTGGAGATACAGAGTGTTTTTTAAATTTTGTCAATTTGGCCAAGCACCACCTTTGTGTTATAACTTTAAAATAAAAGTCAATGGAAAAAATGTAGGTACGCTACTAAATTCTACATAAAAATCTCTAAAACTGTCCTTCTTACATTTTTTCTATATCTCTAATATCAGGCGAGTTACAAGTGCCTGGCTAAATTGACAAAATTTGAAAAACACTCTGTATCTCCAAAACTAATTAAGTTGGCCACGATTTGCTTTTACCATTGAATTTGTTTTAAAAGTTGAAGTCGCGATTGCACAATCAGATTTGTTCTATCTTTTTAGTTTTCGCTGTACCCTACAAGGTAAACGAAAAGGCGCCACCCTGTATATATTTGTGTAATTTATTATAGTCCATTTTTTATTTGGTGATAGCTAAAGAAGGTATTATAAATTCAAATAGGTTTTATTACAGGGTAAGTCTCTAAACTCTTTTCAATGTAAAGGAACCAATAAACAGGTAGTTTTTAGGTATTTGGTTTGACACACTCTGTAAATAATGCTTTACAATAGGGCCATAAACATTTTAATAATGGTTTAGTTAAATATTTTTAGAAAATAAATCTACCAGTGTCGGAGCATGTTGGGTGCAAGTTTTACGATATTATAATGGGGTAATAAGCTAGTGGTATAATAATAACCTGTACATAGTCTAAAAGTTCTAAAGTTAAAGAAAATGAAACAAACAAGAATGAAAAATAAATTAGGAAAAAAGTAAGACCTAGAAAATGTAGTAAGTAAATTTAATTGATTTATATCGCGTAAATATTTCAGTTGTAAATTATATTCTTAACATATTTTTAAAATAAATATGTTGGGATGAATAAATGATTGATGAAAAATATTTTTTTACAAATTCCGATATTTGATTTTTTGCCCAGGTCCATTTTGGAACTTCTTGACATTTTTATGTTAATTTAAAATACAACGTTTACAAATAATGTTATAAGCTCATATTCATGCATTTAATAGAAGTTGACCATTGTATTTTGTAATGATTTGGCGATATTTATAAATAAAGCATTGAAATAAGTAGTTAAAAGGTACCTATCCACAGATAAAACAATTATTTAAAAAAATACAATATTAAATTTATTAGTAGATTAAAAAAATATGTATATAACAATTTTACTACTACAATACATTTTAGTCAGAAAAATAAATTTCTTCACTATCAGAGTCATGAGTATAATAATCTTCAAAAACTGCTGTACCTGTTTAAATGCTACCTTTTTTATTTCTGTTAATGGGTAAATACATACGATCTAAACAACGAGCGATAATTAAGTATGTATGTATATAGGTGTTTTAAAGCACAATTTTTTTCTTGTCCCGCCCGGACTAATTCGTAAATGCCTATAAAACAAATGCCGTATAACAATTTAATAAATACTAGAATTCATTTAATTAATTAATTACTTTGACATTTCTTTCTTAAAATTGAGTTTTTTAATGTAATTATTCTCTAAAATTTATTTTTCAATAAGCTATAATTTAACCATATTTTAGCTCTCAGAATATGTGAATTTTACGTATTAAAAAACGTGACGCCGATGGTTTATGGCTGGTTTATGACCTGTTTAGGACGAACGTGACATTTTCTGCTATCACAAAATAAGAAATGGACTTTAGAATACTTTTATCTATTAGGATATATAGGGTAGATACGAAAAAAAATATGATATTTTTTGAAAACTACAGAATCAGAGCCCAACAAAGTGATATTTTAGTTTATTAAAAATATAATAATAATTAATAGTTTAAAAAAACTAAAAAACACGCTTTATATGCAACCGAACTAAAAATTAGAAAATAATTTTTCATTAAAAAAAATATTGTCATTTCATAGTAAAAAGCGTGGGGTGCATTTTACTATTTTTTCATAACTTTTCCATCATAGATATTTGCAAATATAATAATTATAACATTTAATATATTTATCACCCCACGCTTTTTACTATGAAATGACAATATTTTTTTAAATGAAAAATTATTTTCTAATTTTTAGTTCGGTTGCATATAAAAGCGTGTTTTTTTAGTTTTTTAAACTATTAATTATTTTTCATTTTTTAGTTTCTGCTACTCTTGACAAAATGGCGAAAAATTTTTTAATGAACAAGAGTGGCAAATTTTAAAATTTTTTCCAACAGATTGCAACTCACTAAAAATTTCTTCTTCATTAAGTGGCAAAGTTTGAAATGTTGCCAACAGGTGGCAACCTAGGTGTTGTTTTTATATTTTTATAATATAAAGGAAAATTTTTTTTCCTGGCGATCCAAAAAAGAATGTTAATTTTTATTAATTGCACATTATGTATTATGTATACATTACACATAATGTAATTTTTATTATGGAATCCTTGAACTAATGGTGCAACTAACCCTATATTTTTATTGTTCATAAAAATTGAACACCCATGGTGCAACTAACCAAATTGTGTAAAAACTAAAAAATTTCTTCTTCATTTAATAGCAAAGTTTGAAATGTTGCCAACAGATGGCATCCTAGGTGTTGTTTTTATAATATAATGGAATTTTTTTCCTGGCGATTCAAAAAAAGATAACGGGATACTGTTTTTAAATTATTGCATCTTCATCGGTCCTTGACACGTGTGCAAAGTTTCAAAGAAATCGAATAGCTGGAAGTTGGTTAAAATTAGGCTCAAAGATTCCGTTACATAGATAGATAGATAGATAGTTACAACCCAAGTTAATAAAAGCGTGTTAAAAAGTAAAAAGTTAAGGGGTGTAAATTTATAACTTGACACCCGTACATGGTGGCGCCTTTTCATTGCCCATGGAGAGTATTCCGATAACTTAAAGAGATAGAAAAACTGTTTGCAGTGTCGGTTTCAATTTTTAAAACAAATTAAAAAGTAAAAGTTGGAAGTAAGTCATCATAGCTAACTTAAGTTGTTTTGGAGATACAAAGTGTTCATCAAATTTTGGTTAGTTGAGTTATAGGCATCTGGTAAAATTAATAAAATTTGAAAAACATTCTGCGTCTTACAAATTAAGTTAGCACATTTAGTTTAAAGTTGAAATGGTTTGTTTTTTATTTTAGTTTTTTTTTATATTTTTCATGGATACTTTTTAGATTAAGTAAAAATAGATTCCTTTTTTTTTCTTAAAAATAAAGCTAAGGACAAAGAAGACACTAGAGTCCAAAAAGATGTATTATTATAATTGCCTAAGTAGAAAAACATAAAAACTAAAAAAGGGCAGTGGCTTACTTGTTTGTCTTAATAAGACCAACTGTGGCACCCTCTGACACACCACTTTAATATTTACTTAAAGCTAATTAAGAACCTTATTACGTTAACCTAATGTAGTAAATTTTAACCTAACCGAATAAAGAATATTTGAGATATTTATAACATTCAGACTTTTATGGTACATGGTACATAGAAAGTTTATTTTTTCATTAAATAACATGAGAAATAACCCGTTAAAGTTTCGCACCATAGTTAGAAACAGAAAACACCCTGTATTTTAGCGTAAGGAATGCTATGAGATAGAAATACAATTTTTTGGCCAAAATTCTGAAACTTACCAAACTAACTTAAAATTAGGTGTTTGTAACTGGAAAAATATTGGAAAAAATATCATGCATTATTACAGGTGATTTTTGGAGAACTGGGGTACCAAAGGTTAAATTATAATTTTACAACCCCTTCCCTTTATTATTTTTAGATACAAAATAAACGAAAATACCAGCTTGTTTAGTTAATTCGATAGTTTTGTAATCAGTAATTGGATTTTTATTATCTCCTATGATATACAGGGTACCACAATAAGTATGATCTTTTTTAATGAAACACCCTGTATATTATAACACCACCAAAAAGAGCTTTAAAAAAATACAACATTTTATAAGTCTATCTTAATTAGTTTTTAAAATATGACCACTGAAATCTAAAGAATATTTTTTAATTTTTATTAGAAGCATTTTTAGCTTCCAATTTTTTTTATTTTTTAATGTATAAAAAAAATAAAAACACTGTTTTGTTGGGTCAATCCTGTAGTATACGTATCTTTCAGCAGAATTTTATCTTTTAAGATATACAGAAAACACATTAATTTTTTGAATGTATAACCCTGTAAATTACAAAAAAATGTATCTGTCCTTAAACTCAAAAGTAGCAAAAAGTAGCACCCCGATTATTAGTACAAAAACTGATAAAGAAACGGTAAAAATATTTGACAAAAATAGCGAGGCTTCGTAAGACTTTTGGTGCGTTTTATTGCTGTCATTCCGGAATCGGAATGGTACAAAAGCTTTTTCTTGCAAATTCCACCGGTTTCTGGGACCACCAGTCCTACCGACTATTTTGACCGTAGAGCTGGTGGAATGTTAGTTTAAAAGGATGGAAGAAACAGCTGTTTATACATCAATGATTTTAAAGTTCCTTCTTCTTCTAAAAGAATATTCACAACACCCAAAATATGTATAATTAAAATTAATTTATCTAACGGCATTTATCTTTTCGTTTTGGGCCGTTCGTGGTTGCTGCAAACTTTGATTTTTTTACCTTAAGGTTATGTTGACGCCTTTTTACAATTGACATTTAACTTTTCCTTCAAACCGTTTTGTTGCGAGCAGTTTCAACTCAGAAGACTGCAACAAAACTTTACATATTAATAATTAGGGTACACCCTGTATAAATAACAAAAATCAAAAACCAAGATAATATAAATACGGAAAATTTTAAAATGCAAATTTTATCGTACTGCAGATTGGCCGGTCATTGTCCTTTATCTCCTAAAAAAGGGTCAAGAAATTCAGCAAAATTAGTTAAGGGGCACATTAATAAAACAGGTCCAACGTTAATGAGGCAGGTCTTAAATGTGTATCGATATTTTCATGTCGTGCCAAGAAGGCATTTTTCTTGATTGCATTTTATCTGTATTCTAAAAATGTGTAAAGTTGTCACATTATCAAGGACTCCCTGGTATACACGGCATTTTTATTACATAAATTAATTTAAAAATTAAATTATTGGGTCGCTATTGGTGTTTATTTATTTTTCGTATGTGTATTTAAAAGTCCAGTTTATTTATTGATGTACATAGATAATTTGACTTGGCTACTAACTTTTTGTAACGTTTCTTTAAAGGGGGTAAACAATGTTGTTTTCAATAATACTACTTTCTTGAACTTCCATTATTTTTATTTTCAACTGATACACGATTTTTCGGATGGTGAATCAAGTGATAACTAAAACTTCTCCTAAGAAACTACGACTTATATACTCTGCGTTGATGCTGCTGATTTTTCACGTTTCAGCAACGGATGTCAGATATTTGGGATGTCGATGCTAGGCTTGCTAAATACATTTTTGTTGTTGAAAATCACAGCAGCTTCTTTAAATTTCCTCTTTTTTAGTGATCGTCTTCATCATTATATATCATCTAATTTTGGCCTCCGACCACTGTATGTGGTGCTGTTTTAATCATGCATGCTCGGCCACTCCCGATCTCAACGTTTCACCTCGTTTCGCATATTTTTTGTGTTCTTTTATTCTAATCTCTAGTGGTCTTTTTGTTTCCCAAACTTAAGCCTGATTTATAGTTTCAGTAACGTAAGACTTAAGACTTAACGTTAAGCCGTAAGAAAAATGAACATGTGACAAGTAACCTGATAATTTATAGTGCCAAAAACTTAAGCAGTAAGAATTAAGCCGTAAGACGTAAGAAGTAAGAAATGGTTTATTTTTATTTCTTAAGTTTTAAGTCTTACTGCTCGGTTGACATCGGTCGTTTTCGCCGATAATCGGCAGCCTCATGTTTACATTTTTGGTTATTTATGGGCCATTTTACATTAAATTTTATTTTTGTTGTCGTTGATGTCCTCTGTAAACAGCATAGAGCCAATCTACCTAAATTATATTTTATAAAATACATTTTTAAAAATTACAACAACAATATTCATAACCTAAAAAACTTAAGGAGATACTTTAAATTAAGGAACTATAAATTGACTTGTCATTACTGCTTACTTCTTACGTCTTAACGCTTAAGTTTTAAGTCTTAAGTCTTACGTTACTGAAACTATAAATCAGGCTTTATACTTTACCACATTCACAAGAAATCTGGTAGACACAGTTGTTATTCGATGTGTTGTTGTTCGGTCTCGTCTTTGTAAGAATGCTTCACAAAGTGGTCTGGGATTTAGATGCTGTTTTGATGTTGTACTTGTTAGCAATTCGCAGCATACAAAATGGTCATAAATGTTTGGTCTTGTTGAGTGTTGTTCAGGTTGGTGGTTTTTGTATTTTTCTATTGTTTCTTTTATTAATCTTTTGTTGTATCTATTTGTTTAACAGTTTGTTTAAGGTCCCTAGTTAAGTCAGTTATTTCGTCCTGTAGAGATTTTTTGGTATGGCATAGGGTAACCGCGCAATAACAATGCATTATTACCAAAACATGGGGAAAAGGGTCAATAAATTTTTGTGGCGAGCATGGTGTAGGGGCTAACGTACCCGCCTCTCACCGCAGCGATCCGGGTTCGAATCTCGGTTCCCTCCACGGATTTTTAATAGCTCATCACCTCACAGATGATAATGGCAAAGCCTCTATGTAGTATTCTGCCAATCCTAGGTAGTAGTCATTTAAAAGAAAAATAACGTCCGTGGTGGCGTTGTCTAAAAGGTGCTGTAAAATGCAAAACTGTATGTTTCAGTGCTTGGATAACGTTGACGGAACAGGGTAAAAAATGGGTTAAATAACCGGGGCACTCACTGGTACTTTGATATTTAGGCATAAGCCTTCGTTAAATGTCACAAAGATAGAAAAAAATTAATAAATCAGTGACAGTCAGTATTTGAAAGAAAATTATATAATATTAAATGGACAAAAAAGTAACCATAATTACGTTGCATTATGCGGAAAACAGTTTTAGAGCAGTATCCCAAATGTGTGTGTTATTAGTTAAACCTTGCTATATTAAATAAAGGGTTTAATAAAAAATAATGTTACTTTTACTTTAAATGTAATGGTTAAAAGATTAACAAAACGAAAAAAAACATTTTTTTTTATTCGGCTAAACGTAAGATATGACCAAAGCCTTATAATAAATTGTTTGCTGGTGGCTGGTTAACCAAAAATTTAGTAATTTTGCAATTACATTTAATTGAGCAATTTAAGATAAGCTTATTAATTTTTTTGGCACAAAAGTTTTTAGATTGGTTTCTTCAAAAAGTTATCTTACATTTTTTCTGTAAAATGTACAAGATAAAAATAATTAACCTCCATAAAATTTACATGGTATTTTCTATCTACTCGACTACGCACCGCCCGGTATAATCTTTTGATTTTAATTCGTCCCAAATTATACAGGTCCACAAAATAAAAAAGTGGTCTGTGCTGGGTATCGAACAAAGATTTTTTGACATATTTTTGGCCGCTAAACAAGAATCTGAAGTCAAAGCTAGGGGCCAAAGAGGGACTAGCATTTTTTTATTGAAAGGGGGTTAGGTAGCACCTTATTTAAAGGCCCTTTGATACTTTATTTAACACCATTTTGTTTTTGAAAATCAGCCCAGCCGTTCCAGACTTACAACCATTTAAAATTTAGCTAAAATACTATACAAACAGTGCGATTTTAATGATATAGGCTTGTAATTCTGAAATGGCTGGACCGATTAAAAAAATGGCGTTAAATAGAGTATCAAAGGGCCTTTAAAATGAGGTGCTATAAACAGGCCAGGCAGCCATAAGGGCGATCAGTTCATGCAAGATCAGCTCCAAGCTAGTGCAGGACTGCGTAGCCGCCCTGGAAGAGCTGTGTGAGTCCAACAAGCTTACAGGTGCCTGAATACCAAAACAAGAGGACCTCCTGAGCAATGAGGAAACTGATAAATTGGCAAAGGAGGGTGCTGGCAGGGCAATGGTAGGCCCCGAACCCTAATGTAGTATTCCATCATGCCAAGTAGGGTCATCTATTAGATCATGGATTATGATTAAATCCCAAGACTGGTGGATAAGAATACCAGGTCAGCGTTAAGCGCAAAAATTTATAAAGGCATACTCGCCGGAATTAACAAAAGACCTTCTGAACTATAACCGGAAGGCAGTAAGAATTATAGTGGGTCATTGCAGAATTGAATAAACACCTGGAAATAATAGGCCTGGTACAACAAGAATCTGTAGAACACATATGGCGCTACTGTAAACCTTTTGTCGTCTGCAGTTTGCAAGGCTGGGTGAGGAAAACCCAAAGCAGCAACATTTACCAAGAAGCCATGCAGTCTCAAGCTTGTGGAGTCTGATCAAAAAGACCGGCTTGGATAGCGTGCTCTAACATATAGATGGAGGATACACAATGAACCTAAGCAGGTTGCAGTAATAGAGGATTACAATGTACTTCTAAGCTAATTTAATCTAATTTTATTCTAATCTTTAAAATACTGACTTTTTCTAGAGATAACTTTATTTACAAACAGTTTTCTTAATAACCTCCTGTAACAACGTGAATTATGTGACTGCCACTATTACAAAAGAATTAAGGGTGATTGAACAAAAATTGTAATGGTTATTTCTGACACTAAAATTAATTTCTTAAGTTCTTTTTAATTAGGGTTTCACTTAAATAAAATTAAATAGTTAATTAAAAAATTTGTATAACGATTTAAACTGAAAATCTTATTAATACAGCCACTTCGCTAAACATACCGCTTTAATTATCCAGAGTAAATCCAATCATGCCGTAAAATAATTGCCTTATGAATCTGCAGAACTGTTAAGAGACAAGGCCGTTATATACTCACCTGCTCAATTAATTTTTTCTGACTCAATAAAGTGGGCTATTTTTTAAATTTTTATTATGCTTTAATATATTTTCCCGCTGTATATTTTACTAAGAAAATAATTTGCACCAATGGGTTTAATTGATATATTAAAGTTTATACAGTATAGTTTTTTTTTAAGATCATTTAATGATGACTTTGGTGATAATATACAGGTTAGGACCAAAAGTATATATTTAATAAAACCCCTGTATAGTTTATCATCATTAAAAAGATCTTTAAGAGGGAGAGTCAATTTCACTTAAAAATATAGCATTTACGCATCAATTTCGTTTTCTTAGAATATAATTTTTAAATTGATTTGTTCCAAAAAATAAAAAGGGAACATTCAAGAAATGCACTGTCAATACGACCTGCAGTTAGAAACAAATTAATTTAGATGGAAACTAACTTAAAAATAACTCCTTTTAATATTGATCTATTTCTTTATATTAGCAACGCAAATGTTTTAGAGAACAGTTTTTTTTTATTTTAAAAATTAAAACTATACTTTCAGTATTTTTAATTAAGAAAAATACCTGGATAAAAAATTACATTGGTTAAAAAATACACTATGTTTACTTACTAGGTATTTTTCTCAATATAAAGTGCCCAAAGTATAGTACTGTCAGAATATGCAAGGACCTTGATTTAGTGTCCTAAGTTCTTAATCTTTTTATCTTATTTAACTGCTTATTATAAATCTAACCTGTCTTCAGGCTCTATTTTCCTATTTACACAATATAACCTATTTAAGATTCACTGAAACACAAACTGTTGCTTAAAAGAGTTATTTTTTTATTTTGACCATAATTTTTGTAGTTAACTAATATATCTATTTCTGTTTTAGGAAGATATGTTCCAAACCTGTTTGGTGCCAGCACTTTCATGGAAGTACGAGTAACTTTATGCAAAGCGTCATGGCTCCTGGCGCTGATCGGCATGGTACAATCATTGGGTATAACTGAAATTCTAAAAATTACAAGGCATAGTAGTGGAGATATTTTTTCTTCAACTCAAGGTACATAAAATATACAGTAGGTTTACAAAAAACTTAATTGCACCTGTACCCTTGTAATTAAAAAAAAATATTCTTCATAAAAATTTTTGCTTTATCTAAAATGCTCAAAGCTTTGATAAAAATCATCAAATGTTATACAAATATTTAATTTTGCAAAAAAATATTACGTTTTAGCATCTGTTTTGGCGTTCAGACTAAGTAAACTTCTGATAAAACATATATTCTTAAGACGTATTCAAGAAAAAATCGATACCGACCAAATATTACTTACTGATAATAAATATTTGAATATTTTTACTACCGCTAAAAAAATGCTGTTTTTTTTTCAATTGTTAACATGATGGTAGGGGAGCCCAAGAGAGCATTTCTGCAGTTACTAAAGCGCGTCAGAAAAATATACCGGAGGATACCTTGTACCCGATTAAAAACCTTCACCAAATATGAGGCCCGTATACAGGAGCGATCGTAAAAATCAAAAATATATCCCACATAAATTGTCGTGCGCGTCAGATTAAAATAGGGTGAGTTAGGTACATGCTAAAGAGTGTATATTCCACTAATCTGACAACTTAAGAGTAAGGTAAAGATATCGGAGGGCTACAAAGTTGAAAAAAAACGTAATTTTGACATGTTCGAGCGTGGTTATTTTTTTTTATTTTGAAGAAAATAATTTAAGGATAACGAAAAATATATAATTCAATACGATTTGAACGATTTCCATATACCGAAATAATAAAAATATTTCTTGACGTACTTAAAAGTCTATAGCCGCTTAACGCCCCGATGTAAATTATATAACATTTTTTTTCCTTAATAAGCTTTGCAACCCAATAAGTCTGTATGACGCTCGAGTAACTGCAAATTTAGCATCTTGGGCTCCCCTACTATGAAGATAAAGTACCCCATTAAAAAGTACACTCGTACAGTGTTAAAAAAACTTTTGTTAACAGTTTGACTTCAACTAAACTAAAGGTCAAGTTACCTTTGATTTCGCCATTAAGTCTTTTTTAGTCCATGTGTCAATAAATTTAAAAGTCAATAGCTTGCAAATAAATTTAATAAAAATTATCAAAAATGTATAGTAATAATAAATTTGGACGACTTAGAAATTTAAATGGAATTAATGTGTTGGTATTATTTTTGCAAAGGTATATACCCTCAATTTTTAAAAGTTCCTAAATATGCAGGGTGAGTTTTTTTGATGTTTATACAAGGATCTCAGAAACTGCTGCAGCTACAGAGAGGGTTATATAGGAAAATAATTGTAGTTTTTAAAGCTTGGTTTAAATAACTTTTTGTTTTGTCCAAAAAGTCATGGCTTACTTCATATTAAAAAACAAAAATCTGTTTTCCTCTGTAACTCAATATTCGGAATAAAAAAAAGTATAAAGGAAACTTGTAAATACTGATATTCTTAATAGAAAAGTGTTATCGGATATTTAATAAAGTAGTTTTTTTAAGCTACGACATAAACCATAGTTGGCTATGACATTTTTTTAAGGCCTTTTTATAAGCATTTCAATGATGTAGGTATGGCAAGATATACGAGAGTCCCCTTGGCCCCCGCAATTCGGTTTTTGCAGTTTTACCTTTAGTTTTCACTTCAGATTCGTGTTCAGCGGCAAAAAAATATGTTAGTAAATCTTTGTTTTATACCCAGCTCATACAATTTTTTTATTTTGTGGGCTTGTGTAATCTTTGAACAGTAATATTTCTTATTTTAATTTAAAGCACAATTTCAGTAAATTTAGTAGTTTAAATGATTCCTGCTTAATAATTTTTAGTTTTTGTTATTTATTTTAATTAATTTAGTTTTGGTTTTAAGTTTTACACGTTTAAAATACTATTAATACCTCGTAAAAAAAAAAACAAAAAATTATAACCTGAATAATTTTGTATTCCTTAATGTTAATGTCTCCAATTATTAAAAACTTTAAAGAAATGATTCTACTTAAATAATAGATATAGAACATTTAGAGTACTAGATGAGATGAAAGGAAAGTCATTGTCAATAAAACTAGTTTATTTTTTTTAAGGCTAAATGACAAAAAACATAATTAAAATTAATTTTGCCCAAAATAACATTATTTTTTTTATTTAAAGTATATCTGCTATACATCTTATAAAAAGGCCTTTTTAAAAAATTTCATATCAACTTTGGTTTCCATTTAAAAAATGCATGTTTATGTCGTAGTTTAAAAACGAAGTACTACAATAAATTTTGGATTACACCTTCTTTTATTAAGAAGATAATTATATTCAAGTTTTCTAATTAAACTTTTTTCTATTTAGAATTTTTTACTGAGTATTCTTTCCCCATTTTACCATCTTATAGCTGCAGCGGTTTCTTAAATCTTTGTACTAAACATCAAAAAAAAGAGCTGTATAACTTATAACATAGTTATAAAGAGGATATTTGCCGTGCTACAAAAATTACAATCAAATAATAGGTATAAATAAATAAAGCATGTATAAAATGTTAACTTGGAAATTTTCTATACGGTCGTTAAAAAATATCCTATGCGAAACATGCGTAACTTGTTTTTTTACTCATAGGATTGTCGCACTCGTCTGAGGGCTTGTGCTGTAAAACTTTCCCTTCGTAAAAAAAACTTATTTTTAAGCTTACATTTTCTTACATGTGATTAAAATACATACACTGCATTTATTTAATGCTATTATATTTTTAAACGGATTAATTTTAACACCTTAAACTTTGGGATTTAAAGTTAATACATACATACTATATTCTAGAGAGAAATTGATTCATGACAATTTTAAGATGGAAAATAAATGGAAAGAGAGATCTTGTGGCAAATCATATTTAGACTCCGACCGTGTTCTTTATAATACTAGAATATAAAGTCAATACCTTTACCTGCTACAAAATAACGGGAGTTTTGAAAAATAACTTTAATACCTGATTATGATGGCTATAGTTCCAAAAGAAATATTGTTAAATGTACTTTGTGTTGTATTTTTACCTTCCCTTAAACAAAATGGCGGTAGTTTAAAGAATTACTGTAATATCTAATTTAGATGGACACAGTTTCAAAAGAAATAAAGTTAAATATACTTTGTGCTGCATTTTCTTAAATGTCTTTTAATGATCTTTTTAATGGTAATACGGTAATACAGGGTAGGACAAAAATATTATATTTTTTAAATAAGGCACCCTGTATATTATATTACAATTAAAAGACCTTTAAGAAAATACCAATCTAACTTTATTACTTTCGGAACCATGCAAATCAGGTATAAAAGTACCGGTATTTTGTAGAAGGTGAAGGTATTAAGGTACTTTATATTCTAGGATTATAGTATACTTTCCAGGAGCTTTAAAATGATGTGCTACAAGACCATTCTTTTTATTTTGTTTTTCTATCAAGATGGCGCCCAGCAGCCATCTTGAAATTTTTATGTGTTAAATTAATTTTATACTATTGTATTTTTGGTTAAATTTTATATTCGAAAGATTAACATTAAAGAAATGCATAGTATAGGTGGTCAGTCATAAAAAGGAATCTGCTGTTTCCTAAATAGTTTTTGTTTACATGCCTATTAAACTTAATTAATTGTTGTATCCCTAAAAGGTGCTTTTACAGTTTAAAAGTTTTCATGTGTGAAATTTATCTTAATGTATTTTTTCTTGCATGTAATTTTTTTACAGTTTTAAAGATTTTGTTGCTAATTTGTTTTACCAATAAATTTTTACAACTTACAACTGCAGAAATATGTAAATAACTAATTTTTTATTTTTAAATTTCTGGTACAAAATGGAAATACAAATTAATTTTTCAGCTCTTATTTAAAAATCCTATTGCCCCAATCCTTAATACTCTATTAAGTAGGGTAATTGTACCGGTTTGTAAGTTATAAATTTACAGCTTAACTTATTATTTTTTATCCTCATCCGAAAATATTATATTATTACATTAGTTCTACAGTTTTTGATTCAGTAATCGGACTTTTATTATCTCTTATGATATATGTACATACATGGCGCGACAAAAAGTATGATTTTATTAATTTTATTTTTTAAGGCGACTTGACTTAAAATAAACCGTTTTAGCTTTATGTTAGCACTCTGGGCCCGTACTCTGTAACGCAATAGAAAAGAAATTTTCTTTCTATGCAATGTAAATCATATGGACATTTCAGGAAATGTCTTTTCTATTGCGTTACAGAGTACGGGCTCTAAATTGAAATTAAACAAAGAAAAAAAATGACAACATAAGTGTAAAAAATGACATATATGTCATTGTATTAGGAAATAAGATAAAATATACCGGTGGTGCCATTAAAATTTTTAAAAGCAGCAGCCATTTTCGGTTAGACCGGAAGAAAAAGAAAACAAGTGAATAGATTAATTAATCAACAATTATAACGTATAACGATCAGTGGCGACGCAAGCTTTTTGCTTTAGGAGGGCCAAGAGGAGGGATGAAGATTTTTAGGGGTGGCCAATTTTTTTTAAAGTATAACATTTTTAAAGACCAAAGAAAGTCCTTACCTATAGAATATTAAATTGCTTACTCCACTATATTGGTATTGTCCCTCAATAATTTTAAGAAGCAAAATAAAAGGTCCTTATTTGTACAATTCAAAATATTCTCCTGTAATGTTGTTTTGTACTTCTAATCTAACTTATAGTACCTGTTCTTTCTATCATTTTACAGGAGGGGTCTACCAATTTTTCAGAAGTGGCCAGCCATTTTTCAGGGGTGGCTCGGGCCACCTCTGCCCCCTCCTCCCTAGCGTCGTTAGGGGAGAACCACCAGTGAGAAACACCCGGTAGAGTATTAAATAAAGCAATTAATTCCTACATTCCTAATAGAATATTCTAGATTTGAATCTAAAAAATTCTAGTGACGCAAACAACAACATATTGACAATAAACATACACACCTTTCTAGTTGTGACTTCATCTGCCTGTTGCTATTTTGTACCCGATAGATAACTGCTGCTTGGGAGTGACCATTAAATCTACTGCCAATAAACATTCTTTACCGGGATTAATTATCACACCTACTTACGCGAAATAACTTCTTAACGTGCCAAATGGCGTTTATTGAAATCTGTTGGCTCTGTTGGTCTACCTTATAAGGTTAACCATTTAGGTTTATCCTATTCCCATGCTTGGTATATTTGACATAACTGAATTAAATTAAATGCTCTATAAAAATTAATATAAATGGATGTTACATTTCTTATGACTATAATTTACATTAAAGATTGGGTTATAAATGGGCATAATATAACCCATATGAGCGATTTAGTTATTTAATAATATCTGTAGGTATACAGGGTCTACCAGCTCTAGTTATACGCGAAATAACTTCTTAACGAGCCAAAAGGCTTTTATTTTAAATCTGTTGATCTATCCTATAAGGTTGGCCATTTAGGATTATCTTAATCCCATGCTTTGTATATTTGACATATCTGAATTAAATTAAATGCTCTAAAAAATGAACATAAATGGACATTCTATTGGCTATAATTT